>PVJD01005141.1:0-120842 GCA_004026545.1 Mormoops blainvillei | reverse complement strand
CTCTTGTTTCTTAAAGTAGGACTGTATTGCTATGAATTTCTCTCTTAGAACTGCTTTGGCTATGTCCCATAGATTTTGGGTTGCTGTGTTTTCATTTTCATTTGTCTCAAGGTGCCTTTGATTTTTCCCTCGACCTTGTTATTAAAACATTCATTGTTTAGTAATGTGTTATTTAGCTTCCATGTGTTTGTATGTTTTTCGGGGGGGTTTTCTTGTAATTTATTTCTAGTTTTCATACTAGTGTGGTCAGAGAAGATACTTGATTTGATTTCAAACTTCATAAATTTATTGAGACTTGTTTCCTAACATGTGGTCTGTCTTAGAAAATGTTCCATGTGCACTTGAAAAGAATGTATATTCTGTTGTTAAAAATAGCAATTAAATCTATCTGATCTAATGTGTCATTTAAGACCACTGTTTCCTTTTTGATTTTCTTTCTGGAAGATCTAGTTGTTGATGACAATAGGGTGTTAAAGTGTGCTACTATAGCGGTATTACTGTCAGTCTCTCCTTTTATGTCCCTCACTATTTGCTTTATATAGTTAGGTGCTCCTATGTTGGGTGCATAAATGTTTACAAGAGTTATATCCTCTTGTTGGATTGATTTATTTATCATTATATAATGTTCTTCTTTGTCTCTTCTAATAATCTTTGTTTTAAAGTCTGTTTTGTCTGATATAAGTATTGCTAACTGAGCTTTTCTTTTTGCTTTTTCCATTTGCAAAAAATATTTATTTCTATCTCTTTCAGTTTGTGTGTGTCTTTTGATGTGAAGTGGGTATCTTGTTGACAGCATGTATATGGGTCTTCTTTTCTCATCCATCTGTTTTTTGATTGGAGCTCTTAACCATTTATATTTAAATTGATAATTGATAGGTACATAGTTGTTGCCGTTTTATTATTCAATTATGTTCTTCTTTTTTAATTCTTAAAAAAAGTCTCGAGCATTTCTCATAATACTGGTTTTGTGGTGATGAACTCCTTTAGCTTTTGTTGTTTTATTTTTGTCTGAGCAGTTCTTTGTTTCTTTTTCAGTTTTAGACGATAGTCTTGATGGGTAGAGTAGTCCTGGATGTAGGTCTTTGCTTTTTATTGTTTTGACCATTTCATGCCAGTCCCTGTTGAGAAATCAGCTGACAGTCTTATGGGAATTTCTTGTAGGTCTTTCTCTGGCTCCTTTTAAGATTCCTTTTTTGTCTTTAACCTGTGACATTTTAATTATGATATGTCTTAGTGTGGACCTCCTTACGTTCATCTTGTTTGAAACTCTCTGTGCCTCCTGGACTGGTATGTCTATTTCCTTTACCAAGTTAGGAAAGTTTCCAGTCATTATTTCTTCAAAAGTTTCTCAATCCCTTGCTCTCTCTCTTATCCTTCTATCATCCGTATGATGTGGATATGTTCCACTTGTTGTTCCAGAGGTCCTTTAAACTATCTTTTTTAAATTTTATTTCATTTCATTTCATTTCATTTTTTTTTCCTGCTCCTCTGATTGGGTGTCTTTTGCTATGTTGTCTTCCAAATAACTGATTCAGTCATCTGCTTCATCTAATGTGCTGTTGATGCTGCTGTTGATTCCTCCTAGTGTATTCTTCATTTCAGATATTGTATTATCTTCTGACTGGTGTCTTTATGATTTCTATGTCCATTTTTGTGCTGTTAAAGTTATCGCTAAGTTCCTTGAACATCCTTAACCATTGTTTTGAACTATACAGCTGTAGATTGGTTGTGTCCATTTTATTTCATCCTTTTTCTGGAGATTTCTTCTGTACTTCAATTTGGGGGTATGTTTCTCTGTCTCCCCATTTTGGCTGCTTCTCTGTGTTTATTGCTGAGTATCAGGTTTGTCTGCTGTCCCTCCTAGTCTTTGTAGGGTGGCCTTATATAGTAAGTGTTCTGTAAGGCCCAGTAGCACAGTTTCCTTGATAACCTGAGCTGGGTGCTCAAGGAGTGTCCTTGCGTGGGTTATGTGTACCTTTCTATTGAAGTTGAGCCTTGATTCTTTTGGGCACATTCATGGGTGGAGTTGACCCTCAGGCTGGCTGGCTGTGAGGATTGGCCACAACCAGTGTATGAGCTGCTGTGCAGAGGCTATCCCCCAAAAGCATAATTCACCTCAGCAGAGCCTTGTGCCTGCCAAGATCTTTTGGGGGGCATAATGCTTGTAGAGCTAATCAGGTCATGCTCTGTTGTGGTCTGAAGCCAGCCACTGGGTGTGTTGATTCTGGTGCCTCTCAGGAGGGACTCCTGTGCAGGTCAGTGTGATATTCTACCTGTGACCAGCCCTGGACTACCTGTTAAGAGCTACAAAGTGGTCCATGGTCGGTAGCTGCCTGTGTTGGACCTCAGTGTGTGTAGATGAGGCCAAGCTGCGTGCCAAAGCTGGCTGCCACCAGTTCCAGGCCTGTGGCAGGTCATCAAAAGGCCCAAGGCACCCTAAGACTCCCTGCTACCTGCCAGCTACCCTTCAGGCTACCCTTAGGCTCAGCCTCTAAAAAAACTTCTGGTGGTATGCAAGGTGCATGACTCAGGGTCTCAGAGAGCCGCCGCATAAAGGTAAGCGGTATTCACAGATCAATAGAGATTCAAACTCATCATCAGTGCTGGGTTTCAGACCACTGAACAAAAGTTTCAGGGTACACTGGACCCAGCCATGAACTCCCTGGGGCCTGGGGACCTTTGCAGTGGGGTGGGATCTCAGGGAGCCATCAGGGTAGAGCCAGTAGAGTGCATCAGGTTAACACAGGTTAAGATTTGATCATGTAGAGGGAGTGCTGAGCACAGGAACTGTGACAACCATCAAGAGAGTGGGGAAATGGTCTTCATCTTAAAGTCACACAACTCAGTCTCTCTCCGTGTGTCTCTGGCACCCTCCTGAGCTTACCTGGCATCCCTCAAGAGTTTGTTTAAGAAAGACTGCAACACAGGCCCAGGTTGGCCACTGCTGGTAGATCCCGCAGTTGTTCCTGAGTTGGGTAGGGCAGGTCCTCAGAGAGTTCTGTGACAGGATGGAGCTTGTGCAGCTCCCCAGGCTAATGCTGCAGGGCCTGATGCAGGAGCAGTAGTGCCGGTCTTGCATGCAGAGAACACGGCTCTTGCCCTAAAGCCACACAATTCAGCCTCTCCTTGAGTGTCTCTGGTATCCCCCAAGGTTGTCCAGAATTCCTTGAGAGTGTTTTTAGAAAGACCAGTGCAGACCTAGGCTGGTTGGTGCTGGCAGGGCTCTTAGCCATGGGTGAGCTGGGTAGGGCGGGACCTCTGGGAGTTGCAAGGTGGGGCTAGTGTTTTGTGGGGGATAGCACTCAACCCAAGAAAGGTGGTGTCCTTGGGCAGTGCAGGAGAGGTCAACACAGAAGCATTGGTGGCTGTCCCTCATGTCCTCTCCCTGAAGCCACACAACTTTTTCTCTCCCTATAGAACTCTAGCACCCTCCGAGCTGCTGTTCTTCTTTTGGAGCCCAGGATGTGTGCCTGCAAGGGAGATTTTGTGCATCACCCCTTTAAAAGGGTACCTGGGCTTCCGGCAACCTTCCTTCTCACCTGGGCAGACAGAATCCCTGCTGATTTTCACAAGCAGATATTACGTGGGCCCTTCCTCCTGCTACTGGTGCTCTGGGCTAGGGAATCCCTGCATGGAATTGAGACACTTCCCTTCTCCTCAGATGGTGCCTCTGCAGCTGAGATATCCCTCCGGATTCTCAACTGCTACCTGTGGATCTGGGACCGCGCCATTTTGCATTTCTGTCCCTCCTACCAGCCTATATGGCTTCTTCTGTATGCCCTTAGTCATGGATATTTTGTTTAGCTAGTCTTCAGATGGTTCTTCTAGCTCATTGTTCTGTGATCGAGTTCTAGTTTTGAGGTGGCCTCGGAAGGAGATAAGTGCAGCTTCTACCTACTCTGCCATCTTTGAATAAAACTAGAAAGAAAATTTGTGAAAGCCTTATTTCTGAATTCCTAAACTGCTCAGTTTACACAGTAACTTTTTGCCTGAATTGTTTCCTGAGGTCAGGGACTCAAATGCATAACTTTGTAAAATGGTACTTGGAACTGTGTGGATATTAACGTAAAGGACCTCATCTTACTGCCATATATAGGTTGACCTGTGAGCGTCTTGTAAAAGGCGAGACTTCCACGAGCCCAAGTCCAAGACAAATGGCTCTTCTTGGGGCTGCATAGTCCTAGTAAATGTCATTTCTAGGTTCTGTAAATTTAGAGTCTTCCCATTTCTGTACCATAACTATTTTTTAAACCAACTTACAATTTTGAAACTGAATATAAATGAAAGTTCTAAAATAATAGTAGTGCGTACACATAGAGCTATTGTGTTTTTAATGCTGTCAGCATTTCAGCGTTCCTGTGAGGAAGGTAGATGATATCATTTAGTTGTCATTTATTTGTTCATTCATTATACAAATATTTAATGGTCGCCTGTTATTTGCTAAGTGTTGTTTTAGAATGCAGGGCTACAGCAACTAACAAAACATATCCAAATTTCTGCTGTGTTGGCACTTGCCTTTTGTAGAGGAGAGAGGACGTGAAAAGGAAAGAGTTGAGGAAAACCAAGTGCTAAGGGGCTTGTTACTTGTTTGGGCCACACTGTGAACCTGTAATTGATCTGAAAGCTTGTATTTCAAGGTAAACTTTTTTTTTTTAATTGTGAAGTTTCTGTCTTTTCCTGTATGAGTAATTTTTTTAACAAACTAAGTTAAACTGATTTTTATGCTAAAGTACAGATACACTTTAAAACTTAGTTCAAGGTGAGATCTTAATAAGTTATAACATAAACATTGACCCATTTTTACAAGCACTAAAATAAAAGAGCAAGAAAGAGAAAGGCATGTACAAGAAACTAATCCTCAGAATTCCCTAAAGCATGTTGATAACTTTCTCAGGAAAAAAACAAAACAAAACAAAACCTGGAACATTAATTAGCACTGTAGCTAGCACATAATAGATTGGTCAAATTATTTATCAGGAAAATTGCAGCCATTTAGAAAACAAACCTCACTTTTGAAAAGCAAAATTAAACATTTTTGCACAAAAACAGGCTTTCTTTGGAGCCAGGAGGTTTTTTTAAAGTTTTTAAACTAGAAATGCCTACCTTTCCAAAAATAATCAGAGCTAACCATCTCTTTTTTGTTACTTTGTTATTTCACCATTTCTTCTCATGAAGATTATGCGTTTAATGAGTGTGAAGAAAAGCAAGAGGTTTTGCCCTCCTTCATACAAATGACGAGTGGAGGATAGAAAAGGCCAAGCATATGAGGACGTCTCATGAACTTTATTTAGAAAGTATAAATGTTAAAAATTAACTTTTCTGCTTTCTTCCTTCTGTCACCATCTTTCTTCATCATTTGAGCCATGAGTATAATGTTTTGCCCTATTCTAATCATCTCTCAAAGTACCTGATAATGAAAAGAATGACTTAACAGATTTTGTAATCTCAAAATGCAAGCCCAGTAACTGAACAGTGCTTAGGATGACTCCTAGGACCAAACCATCAGTTTGTTTTGCTTAAACTTTTAAAAATTTGTTATTAAGAATAATAATTTTAATAGTTTATTTTTATTGTATTTTTTGCATTACCATTTATCCCCCTATACCCTTTCCCATTTCCACTCACCCACCCGATCTCCACACTGTTGTCCGTGTCCATGAGTCCTTTTTCTGTTTTGCTCGATCCCTCCTCCCTCCAGCCTTCTGCTCCCCAGCGCTATCAGCCCGCTCTCTATCTATGAGTCTGGCTCTGTTTTGCTTGTCTGTTCAGTTTGTTCATTAGATTCCATGTATGGGTGAAATCATGACTGGCTTGTTTTACTTAGCATAATGGTATATTTACACATTGGAATATTACTTGACCGTAAAGCAGAAGAAAATTTTACCCTTTGCAACAGCACAGATGGATGTAGAGAACATCATAATTTTAGTAATTATTATTTACTATTTCATAATAGCATAATAAATTATTATTACAAATTTTCCTGCCATTGATTCATGTGCACATTACTCTTCTGGGAAGAAGCGTAATAAGTGGAAACTCACTTCACCTACACAAAGGAAAGGGAGCCATGAATTTTGGGGAAACAAGTCCCTGTCCAGAAAACTGAGTCCTTCCTGCTTGGGATCCACCTGCCATTCCCTTGTTCTAGTTCTTCAGGGCAGACAACTCATACCAGCACTCACCCATGAGACAGCAGACCTGCACCTATGGCTTACTGTTGTACTCTCACAGTGACAGATCATATGGATAAATATTAAGTTGAGGCACATTATTTTTTATGACTTTTTTATTTTTAGTCACATCCAGATATCAGAAAATGAGAGCCGAGTATCACTGACATATTTTTCAGGTGTTGGATTCTTTGTTTGATTTTTTTTTGTTTAATCTTTATTAACAAATATTAATTTATTAATAATTTATTAATCTTTATTGTATTTTTTCCATTACCATTTCACCCCCTTATACCCCTCCCCCAAGCTGTGTTTGATTTTTAAGATGAGATCATCTTAAAACATAGCATAAATGTTTTACTATATTTACTGTAACAGAATTTGTTTTTTGGTATTTGAAATTTATTCATGTGTGTTTTAAGTATGGTCATGATCTGAGTTTTACTGAAGGAATATAGCTATCTCTACACACTTTTATTGCTAACTGAGCTCACACTATATTATATGTCATAGCAAAATTATTTCACAATCTCATTAAAAGTTTTGTAGACATGTTAATGGCCGAATAATCTTTTGTCATAAAGATGTGCCCAAATTACCCATTATAGTAATTTGGCTATTTAGAATGCTTGCATTTTTGCCTATTACATATAAAAATGTGATAAACATATTTTTCATATAATTTTGTCCTTGTATATGATTTTATTTTTCCTGAGATCATTTTATCAGAGTGGTTCAGGGGGCACCAGAGAGATAAAGTAAGGAAAGTTTTAACTATCAATGCACAAAAAAAGAGAAGAAAATGAGCTGCATTATGGGATGTAATGTGACTTTTACCTAAAAATGTCTTTTCTTCTTGTAATTCTTATACTTACCATGAAACCAGATAAAGAGAGTAGTGGTAAGCACAGGTACTGAGGCTTGATTATCTGGGTTGTACTTGTAGCTTTTCCACTAAGTCACTGGGACAAATAACTCAAACTCTTCATCCCTCAATTTCCTCATATATGAAATCGTAATAATAAAATAATAATAGTCCCTGACTCTTGGGGTGGTTCTGAGAATTAAACATTGTGAGAATTAATTTATGTAAATCTCTTGAAAATATACCTGGCACATAGTAAATGCTCTCTAAATGTTTATTTATAGCAACTCCTAAGAGAATATTTTCTAGTTTTATATTCTCAAAAGTTATTCTTTGGTTTTCATTCCCATTGCATCTCAAATACTAGAGTCACTTAAATTCCTTCTTATCCCACTATCCCATACCTGCAAATACATGCATGGAATGTGCTCTTGTTAAGATTTCTGGAATTGTTAGTATTTTAGTTGTACACATAAATCACACAGATCCTTATCTCAAATAGCCAATGGCAGAATTCTTCAGAGCAAAATGTTTTTCATAGATGGTTTGAGGTCTTTTAGATTTTTCACCCTCAAGCACAAAAGTTGTCATGAAGAAAACGCTAAAATAAAGAAGCAAGGCGTGGTGTGAATTAGTGGATATCTTCAGTGCAAAGAGGGGGCTAGTCACCCAATCAGAATCCCAAACCAGTAGCCATTTTCCTACCACAGCCACACATTATGAGAAGGCTGCAGGTGGGTCTTTCTAGACACATTCACTCTGTTTACTACAGAGTAATAAGGCTTTAATAAGGCTTTTGGCCCTATTCGGAGTCCCTGCCCAACAGAGCTGAGCCCAACCTCATGATGCACCAGTGACACTTGCCTAGACAAGGCAGCCTAAGTGCCCTGCTTGGCCCGTTCCTGCTAAAAGTTGATCTTGACTCATTATTACATCTTAACACGACAATGGCAAAAGAAAAAAAAAAGAAAAAAGGAGGGCGGAACTAGTAGAGAAGTATATCAAGAGGGGAGTTGCCTCAATACAGATTTCTTCTTACCATTCCTCAAAGCAGGGTTTTTCATCTTCAGCTCTACTGACATTTTGGGCCAATTTTTTTTTTTCATGGTAAGCTGCCTTGTTAATTGTAGAATGTTTAGTCACATCCCTGGCCTCTGCCCACCAGATCCCAATAGCACACACCCTCTCTCCCGTCATGACTACCCAAAATGCCTACAGACAAAATTGGCTCCAAGTGAGAACCACTGCTTTAAAGCCACACTATAATTACATGTTCCTTGTACCCTTGGGCTTGGCTGACTGGTGTCATACTCCTCCTCAGAGAGTTCTGTGATGAAAGGGGCCTTGAGCACCACCTCCCAATTCACCACTAAACTGTATACAGTCTGAAATGGATACCCAGAAGCATACAAATAAAACTATCCCTTCTACCTACTTTATAAGGCCAAGGCTAAAATCATGTATTCCCAAAAACCTCAATTCTAGGTACAGTAAAGAAAATGATCTCTTCCCTTCTCTCAAAGCTAATGCATTTATACTGAAATTAATTATGTCAGTAAAACGGCAGGCTTTAAAATCACTCTTCATTTTTTCTCTTAATTTCTATAGTGAAAATGTATAGTCTTCAAGGTATATCTTCAAGAATATTTCATTAATCACCTTTAAAAATGTACATTCCCCTAAAAATATATGTATATATTCCACACTCACAGCAGTCTCAGAGTTACTGAGCTACTTTTTTTCCTAACAAACTTTATAAATAACCCATAAGCTTCATGTGGTATTTTCAGGTTCTGTGCCCAAGCTCAATTCGTACTACTTTGGTATATATTAATAATAAATTTATATTGTAAAATTTATGGTTAACAACAATCACATCTAAGTTATTTCTATAGGAATTAAATTATCACAGAAATACACTTAGATTGATGTAAACTGACAAAACAATCAACTGCAGTATCTCTATGAACTATTGTTAGTATATAATTTCTAAAAATTTTTTCTTTCCTTGGTTTTCATGAGTTTATGAAAGTCCTATAGAGCAGTGCAACCAATCTGTTAATTGGTAATCATCAGATTTGGGCTGATTTTACATGACAACAAAATGAAAGATAGCTTTTATTGTATATTTCCTTTGTGCTGAGTTTAACTCTTTGCTAAATTATTTTTATATATTATTTTTATGTAATCCTCCTAGAGATATGAATTTTTATATAGATGGACATTATTGTCCCCATATTATTCAAGCTTTCTGGTCAGTCAGTATCTCGGGAATATCTTGTAACTGAAGCTTGTGTGACAATTTGTATTTATTAATGGGTTCAAAACATTGCTAGACTTTATGGTAAAAATGTTAAAAATAATAACATAAAGAGGAGGAAGAGAGGGAAGGGATAGAAGAGGAGGAATAGCAAGAAGATGAGACTGTAATCTGTCTCCAGAGATCTGGTTGAGGTCATATAATCTAGAAAATTAGCATAACTATGAACTAAGATTAAGGTATCAGATGGCATGTAATGAAATGTAGATTGTGTTACAGGAATTCAGAGGTTAGTTGGAGAAGCTCTATGGGTAGTGTATTCTTATCACAACTTCAAAGAAAGTTAGGGCTTGGTTCGCCCTACCCAGTGGATGAGTGGCCAGTGATGAACTGATGACATTCCAGGTGGAAAGACCAGCACCCTAGAGATGAGTTGATCCAAGGGTTTGAAATTTTTCAACAATTCTGACATGATTTATATACATTTCTAGAAAAAGAATATTGGTTGTGTTCACATTCTTTATGGTGTAGAATAAGAGAGCGTGAGGGTATTTCTGGTGTCGAGGGAGCACAGAATCTCAGATATAAGAAATTAGTATGCCCAGTATGTGGCACTTGTGTTGCCCATGATTTCAGAGATGTAAGGGAACTAAAAGAGTTGGGTTTTTCCTATTTATTGCCTTAATTAAAATGTATTATATCATAATTTACTTTACAAAGAGGGTTACAATAGAAATTATTAACAAACTGGTGTGTAGTTTACTTGTTGGTAGAAAATATTTCTAGGCACCTTTATGACACTAGCATTCTTTACTCAGTGGTTCTCAGTCTTTTATTCTGCCTCTTTCTATTTTTTATTTCCTTCACTCCAGGTTGCAATCTGATATACTCCCATAATCTCTCATTATATAGAATGAGTGTTCTAAGGAGTGTTAGGCCTGAGAAGATTTGTGTCAGAATCCAGGAGAAGGGTACGAGCCATGTATGGTTGAAAGTTCCCCTTGGAAATATTGGTGTCTCCCCTTCACTGTGCCCTTTGCTATATAAGAATTTTTATATGTATTTTAAAATCCATACCTAGGTTGATATTTGTTAATACATTAGATTATTAATAAATTAAAATAAATTATCTTCAGTAACTTAATTTGAAGGATTTTTTAATTCCCCTCTCTCTCTCTCTCTAAATTTTATTTTCTAGATCCCGAAGTCCAAGAGTGAGGGTTCTATTCAGGCCTACAGGGTGCCACAACCAGGGCTATCTGATGGTGTCCCTCAGGTCAGCCTGCTGCTAAGTCACAGGAAACCCTGCTGGGATGACATGAATTCAGCAGAGGACACTTGGGGGGCCAAGTTGGTATCCAGGTGGGCATGTTTCCTTTGTTTATACATTACATGTTACATTCTCTGCTTTGATGTATAGGCCCATATATATATATATATATGTTTGTATTTATTACCACTGGAGTCCAAAGGACGCTGATCAGTAAAACTATTTAAAATTCACTCTGAGTTTTGAGAATATTCTGACTAGCAGTTCTTATCACAGAAGTGTTCTTGGTTTGTTATATTTTATTTCTATATTAAAACAAATTATGGCCCTGACTGGTGTGGCTCAGTGGGTTGGGCATCATCCCACAAACCAAGGGGTTGCCAGTTTGATTCCCTGTCAGGGCACATGCCTGGGTTGCAGGATGGGCCCCCAGTTGGTGGCATGCAAAGGGTAACCAATCAATGTTTCTCTTGCACATTGATGTTTCTTGCCCTCTTTTTCTCCCTCCCTTCCTCTCTCTCTCAAAATAAATAAATAAAATCTTAAAAAAAAAAGAATTATATAATCAATCAGAACATTCTAGACTCTTCAATTAAAAATTGGAAGAGTTATTCCTCTTCATAGTATGTTCGGTGGCCAATATATCTGCAGTTAAAGTGGACATCAGGGTTGTTACTGGAACCAACTCTTAATAACAAGTTTTGAATGTTGCCTTTTAACCATTGTGTTGCACAAAACAAATTTCTTTGGTATACTTGAAGAAAAAGGCATGCATTTTTTAAAAATGAGTAAAATGGAGTATGAGGCTTATTTGCTCATAGCATAAAGAGTTCTGTTTTAAGAATTTTTTTTTATTTTTGTAACTTAAAACCTATTTCTGAAATTTCAAAATTTCATTAAAAGACAGAGAGCTCTAAAGAATCGAAAGATATTTAAGACATGAAATAGGTACATAATATAGTTAAAGAGCTGACAGTTAAAGGCTTTGGATTGTCTCATAGAAGAGATAGCGTTTTAGTTGGATTTAAAAGATGAAGATAAGTTAAATTGTAAGAAAAAGAAAACAGGGCTCTTATAGATAGGCCTAGTGAAGAGGCAAAGTGAGTCTTTGGGAAACATCGGGCAGGTGTCACATAAGGAATTATCTAGAGATAGGCTGGGAAGGTGAGGTGAGGCCAGGCTATCAAGGACATTGAATGCCAGCTGGAATTATTTTTATATTCAGTCTTCACAGAACAGATGTTCAGCGCTTAACCCCTGGTTCCAGGAAGTGCTTTAGGACAGGGGATGCAGCGCGGAACAAAGCCAACGAGGCCCTTGGGTTTACGGCCCTTACATTCTGGTGAAGGAGGTAATAGCAAGACGTTTAGAAAAAATTGAAAAGGGCCCATGGAAAAGGTCATTTTAGCTCTGATAAATGGGGGCATTGAGAAACTAAAGCAGGTTCATCCAATAGACTGACTCAAAGACAAGTAGTTTAGTTTGAGTAGGCAAGGAAGGCCTGAATTGAGACATGAAGGGGGAGGAGGAGAAAGCCTGTGAAGATCAAAGAAGAGCAAAGAAGAGCAAAAGAACTGAGATAAGGAAACTTAGCTTCAGCCTCCAGGTAATAGGACGGCAGTGCAAGTTTCAGCTGGGGAGGAGTCTGTGATGGGAACCAGGGTAAGCTGGTACACCAGAAAAAGTAACCTTCCATCAGCATGCAGATCTATTGGGAGAGTGACAGTCTGGAAGTGGTTATGTTGTTACTTCCTTCAACAGTTGCTAATTTTTATTGAGACCTAGTTATGTGGTACTTACTTGCTCTTGGTCATTGCTGGGAATTCAGTGGAGAGAACTAAGTCCTTCGTTTAGAGGGACAGAGAACAAGTAAATAGAAATGCAATAATTATCATTAAATACACATTTACTAAATGCCTGTTATGTACCAGGCACTGTGAAAAGGGCTGGTGAGAAAGTCATCAATAAGACTCAAGTTCTATTCTTAAGAAGCTTCAGCTGTTGTCCACAGGCTGTTGTTGGAGGACAGAGATGAGGCACAGACCACATGGGGAGATTAGGATGAGGGACAGTTTCAGAAGGAGAGGGACTTTTGAAGTAAGGCTAGGAGGTTAAGTAGAAGTTTACTGGGCAGGGAAATCAAGATAAGGGTGCGCCTTATCTTGGGGAAAAAAAACCCACACGTGCAAGGACATGCAGGGCAGAGTGAGAACAACTTAGAGTAGAGTGGCAGGTGCAGCAGTGGGTTCAGGACACCTGGAGGTCAGAATGGAGAAGAGGCTAAGGGTGGTTTAAGAGGCTAAACTAAATAGGCCTGATCATGTACCTATATTAAGGAATTTACATTTTCTCTTGAAGATGATGAGGAGTGATGGCAGGAACATACGCAGGAAAATGATATAAACAGATGTGTATTTTATAAAAGATCCTGTAGCAACTATGTGGAAGGAAGGATTAAGAGAAGTGTAAGAGGTGCTGAGAGAGCAACAAAGAGGCTATGAGACAGTCCGGTGTAAACTGAGGGACCCCATGAAGTCACTGTCGTCACTGAGGACAAGGCGATGTGGACAACATTTGTGCCTTCTGTGAGAAAAGGGAGAGATGGACTGTTGCGTGGAGGAGTTTTAGGGTCGGATTGTTTGTTTTGCTTTATTTGGGGTATTATAATAGTATTTTAATGGATGAAATGTGTGCTGGTTTGTAAACATAACAGGTTGAGTTCACGGAGAGAAAGAAGCTGATGTTTCAGGCCAGAAAATAATAGAACAAAGACCTCTAGGACGGAACCCAGAGACCAAGTAGTAACTCCCTAAGTAAGGCAGGTGGGGCAGCTGGTGCACAAGGCGGGTGTGTTCACATTGTAGCCTCTGTGAATGAGTGGGCCCCTGGTCTTATGCAGAAGACAGTCAAAGAACTAGCCTGTTCCCCAAAGGAAGGGCGTGATCAGCAGAAGCACTAGCCTTGGTTAATGAGGAACACTTTAGAAAAGAATAAGGGGCACGGGTACAGAACACTGGGCCTCTTTAAAGTTTCCTTCTCTAGTCGAAAACCCAGGGTCAGATGACTGGCTAACAAGAACTGTTGTAGACATTATCTTCCCAACTTAGTTTTTAAAGAATTATAACAAAAATGCCTGAAGTTAAATAATGAAGAGAAAAATTCAAATGTTTGTTGTTTATATCGTTATTCTTACTCATTGAGTCATAGAGGGAAAAAAGATTCCTGCTTCTATACGTAACAAGAAAAGAGCTTCCTGTTTGGAAAATGAGATACAAATCAAATGCTTCTTAGATATAAGTCAAGTGAGATTATGGAGAGACGGCTCAGCTGACTTTAGCCACTCTTTGTTCCTCTGGTCAGCGTATCCCGGTTAAAACAAATGCATATTAGTGTTCATGAATTTCCTTTATACTTACCAAGTTTTTAAAAGTACAACCTTTAAGGACCAACTCCTTCATACTCAGCAACCTTATAGGTTTAAATGGAACAGCAAACCCTGCTCCCTGCCATCAAGTAGACGATCCATCAACCTCTTGCCTCTATCCAAATCAATAGTATCCATTCAGAGATTTTTACTTTTTACTTTTTGTATACCTGTTAGTAGATGTGAAACAAATCATCAAAAGACAAGTAGAGATAGTTAAAATAATTTTAACTAAAGATAAGTTTTAAATTATTTATATATCTTTGAAGTAACAGAATAGATATTATTCTAATTTTCATTTCGAAAAGAAACATATGAAGCTATTCTCATTTACAGTTACTTTCCAGAAAAAGTTATTGGTTAGCTTATGAATTTTAAATAAAAATAGTGTGTATTTTGCATGCACACACACACACACAAACACACACAAAATCTTTTTCTAAATCTTTTCTTTAGGTAAGATTCCCTTTTCTCTCTAACAGTTTATTAGTTGCCCTGGTCTTAAACACAAAGGTTGGCAGTGTGTGCTAAGTGTATTATTATGCTGCTGTTCACTAATACAATATTTACTTTGGCTTACCAACTTTGTTTCAAGAAGTTATCAAGAAGCAATTGGCTGGGCTTTCCCTAGCACTGATTTTTATTTCTTTATTTTTTTCTTTTAATTATATTTTATTGATTATACTATTACAGTTGTCCCAGTTTTTCTTTGTCACCCTCAACCCAGCACCCCACACTCCATCAGGCAATCCCCACACCATTGTTCATGTCCATGAGTCATGAATGTAAGTTCTTTGGCTACTCCATTTGCTATACTGTATTTTACATCCCCATCACTATTCTGAAATTACATATTTGTACTTTTTAATCCCCTCACCTCTTTACCCATTCTCCCCACAACGCTCCCATCTGACAACCATCAAAACCTGCTCCATATCCTTGATTCTGTCCCTGTTCTTCTTGTTGGCTTATTTGTTTTTTAGATTCAATTATTGATAGATATGTATTTATTGCCTTTTAATTGTTCACAGTTTTGATCTTCTTTTTCTTAAATTAAAGCCCCTTTAACGTTTCATATAACAATGGTTTGGAGATGAACTCCTTTAGTTTTTTCTTGTCTTGGTAACTCTTTATATCCCTTTGATTCTAAATGATAGCTTTGCTGGGTATAGCAGTTTTGGCTGTCAATCCCCACATTTCATGACTGAATATTTCTTGCTAAATTCTTCCAGCATGCAATATTTCTTTTGAGAAATCAGCTGAAAGTCCTATGGGAACTCCTCTGTAGGTAACTAACTGCTATTCTCTTGCTTTTCTAAAGATTCTATCTTTATCTATAACCTTTGACATTTTAATTATAATATGTCTTGGAGTGGGCCCCTTTGCATCCATCTTGTTTGGGACTCTCTGTGCTTCCTGGTCTTGCATGTCTATTTCCTTCACCAAATTAGGGAAGTTTTCTTTATTTTTTTCAAATAGATTTCCAATTTCTTGCTCTTTCTATTCTCCTTCTGGCACCCCTATGATGCAAATGCTGGAATGCTTGAAGTCATCCCAGAGGCTGCCTACACAATCCTTGGTTTTGGTTTTTGTTGTTTGTTTATTTGGATTTATTTTTCTTCTTGATGTTCTAATTAAATGTTTTTTTCTTCCTTATGTTCCAGATCATTGATTTGATTCTCAACCTCTTCCACTCTATTGTTGTTTCCATGTAAATTGTTCTTTATTTCAATTAGTGTGTGCTTCATTTCTGACTAGATCTTTTTTATGCTGTTGAGGTCCTCATTGAATTCTTTGAGCATCCTTATAACCAGTGTTTTGAACTGTGCATCTGATAGATTGCTTATCACCATTTCATTTAGTCCTTTTTCTAGAGTTTTGATCTGTTCTTTCATTTGGACCATGTTTGTTTGTCTCCTCATTTTAGCAGCTTCCTTATGTGTGTGTGTGTGTTTTATTTTTTTCTGTGTGTTAGGTAGAGCAGCTATGACTCCCTGTCTGGTAACCTACTACAGCCTACTGTAGTAGGTGTCCTGTAAGATCCAATGGCACAGCCTCCCCTATCACCCAAGCTAGATACTTGAGGTGTGCTCTTTGTGTGGGCTGAGTACACACTCCTCTTGTACTTGAGACTTGATTAGTGTTTGCAGGTATTTGGGAGGTATTTACCCAGGCCAGTCAGCTACAAGGACTGGCTGTGACCACTGACCACCAAACTCTGCCCTCCATGGAGGATCATCTGTGCAGGGGAAGGGTTGTAGTGCTCCAACATGGTCTCTAGCTATCCACTGGGTGCGCAGGCTCTGGGTATTCATGGGTGGTACAGGCCAAGATCAGCCCCTACCTGTGTTCTGCACTAGGCCACCCCGCATGAGGTATAAAGCAATCTGAGATGGCTGCTATTTGTACTGGGCCCGGAGATTCCCAGGTGAAGCCAAGTTGTGAATCTAGGTTGGCTGCTGCTAGTGCCAGGCCTGGGGACACTTAGCAAGAGGTATGGGGGCTAGGGGTTTACTGAGTCTGGCTGTTGCTTGCTTGATAGGATTGAGGAAGTTGTGAAGCATGAGCCAAGACCAGCCATTCATATGGAAAAGTCACCATTAACAGTTCAGGTGGGCCCAAGTTGCGTGGGAGAGGTCTCAGGGAATCTCCAGGACTGAGCAAACAGTGTTGTCCAGGTTGATGGAGTCTCAGATGTGTCACCCACCTGCCAGCTCTGTGACTATGGGGGAGGGTTCAGCAACTGAACAATGGCCTCTGCCTTCCGTTCTGTCTGAGAGAAAACTTTCCCCCAGCTCCACCTTGAGGTTAGACACTTCAACTCCTCCCTGTATGCCACTTGTGCCTTTCAAGCTGCTATCCTGGTGCTGGGACTCAGAAGGAGTAAGTCTGAGTAAGACTGTGTGTGGGTTCTTTAAGGGCAACTACTTGGGACTCCAGAAGTCTCTTACACTGACTCAATTCCCACTGGTTCTTGCAGCCAGAAGTTGTGGAGACTTATCTTCCTGGCACTGGAATCCTGGGCTGGGGAGTGTGGGCCTGGGACTCCTTGCTCCTGAGATATCCCTCCGCAGTTTTTATCTACCATATGTGGATGTGGGACCCTCCCCATTCTGAGACTCTGACCCTCCTACCAGTTGAGATGGCTGCGGTTTCTTTAATTCAGTAGTTGTCTGACTTCCATTCAACTCAATTTCTGACAGTTCTAAATGATGGTTTTTCTATAGTTTAGTTGTAATTTTAATGTGGTTGTGTGAGGAGGCAAGCCATGTTTTATATATGCCACCATCTTGGAGATCTCAATATTTTTTATTCTTTGGAAAAGAAAAAAAATTGGGCAAGATCTATTTTTGTTTGACCTATGATTATAAAAATTAAAATTCTATTTGCCCATATTAAAGTTAGTGTAACACATTTATACATAACATTCTGATTTTCAGAAGATTTCTAGGGCTTTTCAGAAGTGATTTTTGGCTAACTGTATGTTTTTTATAACTGAATTTTTTTAGTTTAGAGCTTGTTTAATATTTTCCCACAGGTTGAATCACTTTGATATTTTTTCTTCTTAGTTTCAGTTCTTACACATAGTCCATTTCTTCTTGAAATGTACTAGAAATAGGAATTGTTACCAGCAAGTGTTCATTATTTTTCTGCTTCCAGATCGTGGCTGTAAAAATAAAAGCATAGAAGATTAACACATTTTAAAATGTGATATTTTGAGAAGCCAAAGAGGAGCTAAATATAATTTATTGCTTATTGGATAATTTGTAGTTTGAAACATTATTTATTTAGATGAGTAGCTTTTTCTTTATTTCTGTAATTATCTAAAACTGACATTGAGGATATCATTATATAAAAACAATCATTTTTCTAATCTTAATAGAATTCCTTACAGTTAGAGTGGCTTCATGAGAAAAGTTTAAGGATAAATATCTTTTGATTTTGGTAGAACTCAGTGGAATGATCTCTTTTATACTAAATTCTGAACCAAAGACAGAGTACTTAGTGACATGTTGATTCAGTGAAAACATTTGCTAATCCGCCTGTATCATCTAAAATTGACAGCAGTAATTCCTAAAATACTGTTAAGAGTTCTTTTTTGTAATTAAGATGTGTGCTTACTAAAAATTCCCTGTAGGCTGAAAAGCACAATTTCTAATCATACACTCCTACATTAAAAAAGTAAATGTCCGTCTTTTTGCAGGGTGTAAGTACAGTGTGCAAGTCTGGTGGGTCACAGGCACTCACAAAATAGGAGATTATTGGACACCTTCACCCCATAAGCAAGTCTGGAACAGTCTGGTCCCTCTCCCTACACATGATATTCTTATATTTTTCCTTTTTAATATACCAAGGAATAAAACAATATAAAAACTATAGGTATTAACCTATATTATGTTAGTATGTTAATAAATAAGCCATTTAAAATTTTTCCTTAAAGGAAAAGTTACATTTCATCCTAAATGAGAAAAAGGAAAAGTTCTGTATTATATGTAAAGTGCAACATGTTAAAATAATTTGAAACTTCAGGGACCATTATCTTATTTTCTGTTTCAACATGTGAAATAGATAAATGATCATTTTTTCATGTTTCTAGCACTATAATATAGTATTACCTTCAGAATTTTAAAATTTTAAAACTTAAAGAGAGAACAGAGTTAATATTTTTAGTCTTTTAGATGTTAAATAGTATTTATTATAATGTTTTATTTGAAAGGTAAAGTTATTTCCTTAAATGTGTAATTTTCTTAAAATCAGTGGAAAATCTCTAGTTTTGTTCTATAAAGTCAGATTGAAGATTCAAAAAAGCTATATATTGTGTGATTCCATTTATATGAAATGTCTAGAAAAGGCAAATTTGTAGTAACATAAAGTAGAGTTGTGATACTCCGGGGTGGGGAGTAGGGATTAACTGTAAATGCCCTGAGGCTCCTTCCTGGGGGCAATGAAAATGTTCTGAGACTGATTTATGGTGATAGTTATACCACTATGTAAACTTACTAAAAAATCATCAAACTGTACACTTGAAAAGATGGATTTTATGCTGTATAAAATATGCCTCAATAACATTGCTTAAAAATACACAAATACAAAAAAATGTTGGAATAAGAAGGAATGGATATGCTCTAACAAGACAGTCACTTGATTGCAAATTCCTAAAATACCACTATTGTCATAAGTAAAAGGTGTCCGCAGAAGAAGTTGTGCTTGTTACATTTTGAGAGAACTTGTTTCTTCTGCACTTATCATTGAATGTAACAGAACACGGTGGCAGGAATAAAGGTCAGGTCCTCAGAAAGATGATTCATAGGAGTGAGGAAAGAGAAGGGGGGAAAATTCTTTGTTTTGTCATCCTGGAAGGATTCCAGGTTGTGGTTTACTGTGCTGTAATCAACAGTTATTGAAGTGATCAATATTTCAGGGAGATAAAGAAACAGAAATGGAAAAATATCTTGGGAGTGTCACAGAAAAAGTCAGAGGTTCATTGTTAATAAGTGGAAAAGTTACCTAGTATGTTTCTGTATCATCAGAAGTTCATGTTCTCCTTTCTTACAGATGAGCGTCCTGTAGGCATACGACCAATTAGTGAAAGTTTTGTACTTGATTCCTACATAAAGAGATAAAGCAATTAAGAGTGATTAAAATGCTTTCATTTTCTGTAAAAGGAATGAATAAATAGTTTTTCAAACTATGACAATTACTTACCTAAAATAATATGATAAAGAATATAGAGTCAAAATGTCTTTGCTTATATTGAGGAACTGTTCTTAATTTGATATATAAATGAGGGAAACTACAATAAATCACTTTTCAATATGCATTAAAACAAATCTTTCCCTAGAAGAGCTGTTCTGCCTGAAAGAATTGTTCTATTCTAAAAGTGCTTTCTAATCCATTTGTTTCATTTTTCAAAGTACTTTCAAATTACATAGGGGATACATTCCTCTTAGAAAGATTTGAAACATCACTGATAAGGCTGAAGTTTCCATTGAGTCTCTTGCTCTGCTTTTCCAATTCCCTTCTCTCTCCTCAAGGGGTAACTACTCTTACAGTTTGGTTATATATTCTTTCAGGCTTCTTTCAATATAATTACAAAGGAATATATTTTGCATATCTTTTCACTTAAAAAAATTTTTCATCATAGTGAATGTATCGTGGTGCTTCACATATTCTTGAAAATTTCCTATGTCCTGTATTGTTTCCTCCCACCGTGATGTTCCTTTCCTTTCCCCCCTCTAAATTCAGCAATCTCCACCCGAGCCTCCTTCCTTGGTTACTGTGTATCCCTTTGTCTGCAGTCCCTTCCACAGCTAATCTTGTTTCAGAATGACGACTTTCATATCACTGTCTTAGACCCGAATTTATTTCTAAGTTTCTGGTGCCTGCCAGGCATCTCTCCTTCAGCCCTTAACATAAAGTCACTATGACCAAACACAACTTGGTTTTTTTTTTTCACCTTTCTCTCTGAACTTGGCTGTTTCATTCTGTCAACCACTATGCTCAGACCTTTTAGATAATCAGTCACTGAATCTTGTCTGTATTTCCTTTTCAAGTATTCCCAGCATCCCTTTCCCCATCTCTTCCCCCACCTCCACCAATGATCTCAACCCCAATTTAGGCCTCCAGCACCTTGTGGTTAGATAATTGCTACATTTTCTGCACTCCACTAACCTACTGGGTTCATATTCTTCCCACAAGTTGGTCCTGTATCTCTGTACAATTTTAACTCCTTTCCTATACATGACTTGTGGGTCTGTATCTCCCAGCTAGACTACTGGGCCGTACTCATGTGTCAGCCTAACTAGCACACTTTTCAACCTAGTGCATTAAAAACCTCAAACTCTTCTCTTGCCCCCATCCTTATCATCTATTTATAACCAACCAACTCCAGAATACTCTTTGACAATCTTACTGTCTTTATTTTGCCTCATTACTACCCGACTCCTTACTACCTCCCCAGACGCAGAAGTGTAAACAGACCACACTTTTGCTCAGAACTATTTAGTGGCTGACAAGTGCCCAGCCTACAAGACACTCCTTATTTTGTCCTCTACCTGTCTTTCCATCCCCTTCTCTCTCAACTCTACATCTGTCTTTTTCTCATACCTACAGCCACCATGTAACCCACACTTTCCAAGACTATCTTGGTTTCAGATACTCTCTTCAAAATTAGATCATGTGTCAGATCTAATTTTGCTTTAAAAATTATTGAGCAAGATTACAAAATAGGAGGTCACCCACTCATATCCCCCCCACCATCAACAATAACTTGGCAGCTATCCATGGACAAATGTGCCCTTGAGGGAGCTTTGGGATCCAGTTAATAGGTTACAAAAACCGCAAGAGCTCAAGACAGAAGCAGGCCATTTTGAGACGGTATGCCCACACCCAATGGCAGGTTCCAAACTGATTCCATAACTGTGGCCATAGACATGGATTCAGCTACAGCCCTGTTTGGCCTTGGTCCTCCAACCAGCATCGTCCTCCAAAGGATCAGAGAGGAGCCAGCTCTCCCAGGCCTTGGGTAATAGATCCACTGACCTCAGTCCCAGCTCTGAACCCTGAAGTGGCTCCTGACCTTACTCTGTCACCTCTCAGCCTTAGCCTGGAAATAATCCTCATCTACCCAAGGCCTCAGCAAGAGACACGCCCACTCATGTCCCCAGAGGCAGCCTACCAGTTTCAGTCTGACTAGGGATCTTAAAGGAGTGTTGTCACTCACTCTGACCCCTCCCAGCTATGATCCAGGAGTATTACTGCCTGCCCAAGGATCTGTCAGGACACACTCTTTTGAGCCTCCAGAGGTGGGTTCGTTGAACTTGGATTGTCTGTGGATCCTTGGAGCAGCCCTGTGACTTAGCTCTAGCCCCACTCAGTCATACTCTAGGAAAAATTCTACCTACCCAGGAGCCTGGCAGTGGGCATGCCCATTCATACCCCTATAGGCAGAGCTACAGACCTCAGTCCCAGCTCTGGACCCTAAAGCAGCCTGTAACTCAGTTCTAACCCCTCTCAGGTGCAGTCAGAGAACTGCCCCAGGACCTGGCAGAATCCTCCCATTGTCCTGGAAGGAGCCATACTCATCCACTCACCTGGTAATAGACCAGTTGTCTATGAACCCTGAAGCAGACCTTTGTCCCAGGCCTACTGACCAAAGTTCTAGAGGCAGTCCCATCATCCTAAGGACCAGGCAGGATCTGTGCCTGCCAAAGCCCCTGGTAATAGGTCCTCCAGCTGCAGACCCAGCAGCACTCACATGACCTGGCTTCAACCCTGCTTAACTGAGATCCCAAAGGCAATTCCATCAGCCCAGGAACCAAATAGAAGAAGGTCTTTACCTGATGAAACTAGTTTGTAAAAACCAGAAAAGGTATTTGCTCATTCAGATACACAGATCACAAAGAATCAGGCAAACATGAATTCACAGAAAGAAACTAATAAAGTCCCAGTAACAAAACCTAAGTAAATGGTGATATATTAATAGTCTGAAAATAATTCTAAATAATCATCTTTAAAAAGATCAGTGGCAAGTGAGCACAGACAGACAAGTAAATGAAATTAGGAAAATAATGTGTAAACAAATAGAGAAGATTAATAAAATATAAACAATAAAAAAGACCCAAACAGAAGTCATGGAGCTGAAGAACACAATGACAGAACTGAAAATTCAATAAAGAGCTTCAACAGCAAACTCAATTGTGAAAAAGAAAGAGTAATCAGATTTAATATAGGTCATTTAGAATTTGTAGAAGAACAAAAAAAAAGTGACAAAAGCAGGTAGGACATATAGAACACCATCAAGTCAATGAATATTTAACTTGGGAGTCCCAGAAGGAGAGAGAGAAAGAGAAGAAAGTTTATTTAAAGAAATGGGTGAGAACTTCCTGAATATTAGAAAGAATATAGACATTCAGATGCATGAAGCTCAGAGGACCCCAAGTAAGTTTACTTCCGGACATTATACAAATTGTCACAAGTCAAAGATAAAGAGAGAATTTTGAAAGCATCAAGAGAAAAGCAATTCATCACATACAATAAGCAGATTTTTCAGCAGAAACTTGTAGGCCAGCAGGAAGTGGAATTATATATTTAAAGTTTGAAAGAAAAAACACTGCCAACCAAGAACGCAATATCCAGAAAAGCTGTCCTTTAGAAATGAAGGGGGGATAAATATTCTCAAACGACAGTTTAGGGGATTCATCACTACTGGACCTGTCTTAGAAGAAAGGTGAAAGGAAACTATTCAAGTTGAGACAAAAGGAAGCTAAGTAACAACATGAAAACATAAAATATAAAACTCACTGGTAAATTCAGAATACTCTAATACTGTAATTGTGGTATGTAAATCACTTGATTCTAATATAAAACTTAAGATAAAAGTATTAAAAAATAACAATAGCTACAATAATTTGTTAATGGATACACAATATAAAAATGTAAAGTGTGACCTCAATAGCATAAAATGTTATGGTAAAGGAAAAATGAATTATAAAGTTTTTGTATACAATTAAAGTTGTTATCACCTTAAAACAGACTATTATAACTGTAAGATATTTTATGTCAGCTTCATAGTAACCACAAAGAAAAACGACCTCTAAAAATATACAAAAGAGAAAGAGACAGGAATCAAAGTATACCACTACAGAAAAATCAATAACAAAGGAAGACAAAGACAGGATGAGAGGAACAAAATAGCTGCAAAATGGAAAATAATTACCATGAAGACACAGCTAAGTGGAAAGATATCCTGTGTTCATTGACTAGAAAAATCAATGTTGTTAAAATGTCTGTACTGTTCAAAGCGATCTACAGATAAAATGCAATTCCTATCAAAATTTTAGTGGCATATTTTACAGAAATTAAAAAGAAATTCTAAAATTCATATGAAATCACAAAAGACCCCAAATAGCCACAGAAACCTTGAGAAAGGAGTACGAAGCTGGACACATCACACTTCCTGCTTTTAAACTGTATTACAAAGCTATAGTAATCAAAGCAGTATGCTGTCAGCTTTTTAAAAAGACACACATCAGTGGAACAGAACAGAGCCCAAAAATAAACCCATGCATATACAGCCAACTAATCTTTTTTCTTTTACTGAAAAATAAACAAGCCACATTAATTTATTGACAACACATTGTTTAACTAATCTTTGACAAGGACATCAAGAATACACAGTGGAGAAAGAATAATCTCTTCAATAAATGGTGGAAAAACTGGACATTTACATGCAAAAGAATGAAACTGGACCCCTATCTTACACCATACTCCAAAAGTAGCTCAAAACAGATTAAAGACTTAAATGTGAGACCTGAAACTGTTCAACTCCTAGAAAAAACACTTGGGGAATGTATCTTGACAATGGTCTTGACAGTGATTTTTTTACATGACACTGAAAGCACAGACAGCAAAAACAAAAATCGTAAGTGAGACTATAAGATTTGATGCAGCAGAAGAAACCATCAGCAAAATGAAAAGGCAGTTTATGAAATGGGAGAAAATATTTGCAATCCCTATATCTGGTAAGAGGTTGATACACAAAATATGTAAGGAACTTGTACAACTCAATAACCAAAAAACAACAATCTAGTTAAATTAGTGGGTAAAGAACTTGAATAGATATTTTCTCAAAGAAGACAGAAGAATCATCAGCAGGTATATAAAAACATACTCAACATCACTGTTCCTCAGAGAAATGCAAATTAAAACCACAATGAGGTGTCACCTCACATCTGTTAGAATGGCTGTTCTCAAAAAGGTAAGAGATATGTGTTGGTGAAGATGTGGAGAAAAAGGAACCCTTTAACATGGCGGGTGGGAATGTAAATTGGTAAACACATTATGGAAATCAGCATGGAGATATCTCAAAAAAATAAAAATAGAACTACCATGTGATCTAGTAATTTCACTTCTGTGTCTGTATCTAAAGAAAATGAAATCAGTATCTCAAAGAGATATCTGTACCCCATGTTCATTGCAGCATTGTTTGTAACAGCCAAGATATGGAACCATCTAAATATCTGTCAGATTGAATGGATAAAGAAAATATGGTGTAAATAATAGTCCATTGTGATGTATGCTGAGTGCATATAAATGTATATATTTCTTGTACATATTATGTATACACACGCGTGAGGGAAATCCTGCCACTTGCGACAACATAGGTGAAACTGGTAGACATTATGCTAAGTGAAATAAGCCTGACTCACAAAGACAAACACCATATGATCCTATATGTGAAATCTAAAAAAGCCGAACTCATGAAAGCCGAGTGTAGTACAGGGGTTGCTAGGGATGGTGAGGTAAGAGATATGGGAAGATGTTGGTCAAAGGGTGTAAATTCTGAGTTATAATATGAGTAAGTTCTGGGAATCTAATGTACAACATGATGACTGTGGTCAACAGTGATGTTTTTTATACTTGAAATTTGCTAAAGGTGTAGATCTTTATGTTCTCACCACAAAAAAGAAATTGTAACTATGTAAGGTAATAAATGTGTTAATTTGCATGGCTGTGATAATCATTTCACAGTATATACATAGGTCAAATAACATAAAATTTGTATTTGTCAATGATATCTCAATAATGTTGCAAAAAATTAGTATGACTTCACATGTAACTTTTTTTGCCTGCATCACAGTTTTTCAGGCAGCCCTGTGAAAAGAACTTCAGATCTGAACAGTAATGTTGGATGAAGAAACCATGATTTTGAAAAGTTTATTCATTTCACAAATAGTTATTGAGTTAGGTGAATTAATTCAAGATTACATATTTAGTTTACAGGCTAAGATTAATATTGGGTTGGCCAAAAAGTTCATTTGATTTTTCTCCATAAGATGGCTCTAGTAGCACTTAGTTGTCTTTTACTTCATTCAAAACAATTTTGTTAGATTGTATTGTGACAACTGTCATTTCAGCATGCATTTAAAAAAACCCCAAAACTGGTGAATTTTCGTGTAGCCATTTTAATGTTGAAGACAGAAAAGTTATACAACTTTTTGGCATATTATGCTTTATTGTTTCAAGAAAGGCAAAAATGGTCAGGTAGACTAGTTGAAGTTGATAGCAACCAAATAAGATAATTAATTGAGAACAATCAACATTATACCACATGAGAGATAGCTGACATAACTCAAAATATCCAAATCAATAAAGTTATTGGTGAAAATGAAAAATGTATCTTTTATTTTATGAAAAAACCATACAGACTTTTTGGCCAACCCAATATATGCCTTCTGCTTATTTTACAATTACTTCCTGCCTGTCTTCTACCTTGAGTTACTTCATCTTTTTGTATGTTTATATTTCTGTCTTCAATCTTGTGACTTCCTGGAGGAGAGAGGGACTGTGTCTTATGTTTTTGGAAGGCTTTTTAAAGTTTTTTTGTTTGTTTTTGCATCTGCAACAATATTTAGTAGGCCTATACTTTGTTCCTGCTGCCATAGTCATTATTGTTGTGATATTATTAATTGTGCTGAATTAGGGTTTAAATTCCACTATCTTTATCTAGCTGACCTGTATCTCTCAGAGGATGAGGTCTGATTCTAAGATTTATAAACTTTATGTATCACTTTGCTCTCTGGTGGTCCTTGGAGAGTGCTCTCCTTAGGAAACCCAATACTGTTCACCCTTAGAGTCGCCATAGAAATCAGGACGGCTTTGCCCTCCTATCATCTCCGCTTAATCTGTGTTCCATCTCCCCACAGGCTTCTGATCTTTACACTGCACTCCCCTCAGTCACATACTGCTTATTTGTGTAGGAGAAATCTGTTGTTTTATGAGGCTCATAACATCCCTATGACTCTCTGCCATTATGGCAGAAAGTGTGTACCCTGTGGTGTTTGCCAAACAACACTTCATATTGTAATCACACGTTACAATAGTATTCCCTATTACAAGATTCAGGCTTTTAATGATGTTAATAATGAATCAATATCGAACAATATTAACTGTGCCCATTGTCCTTTAAGATATCTAATCTATTAACTCCGGCAATTAAAGATGACTTTCTTCATTTCTGAAGTCCAGCCAGCAACAGAAAGTAGTCATACTCTCCTGTGTTTGTACTCCATAAAGGGCACTCCGATTACTTCCTGAACATGTGTTTTGTTTGTTCCCTCTAGTGTTTCACTCTCGCTACTTGGAGCCAAGTTTCAGAATTTTTAACTGACTCGTGAAGCTGAAATGCAATTAGGGTTCTTAGCTACAAGATTCATAACTATACCATGTACAAGATAATTTGAAAAATTCCCAGATATTGTAATTGTGCTGCTGGCACGGTAGGGTTTACTGCAATAAACCCATGTGAGACTCCCATGTGAGAAAAAAGAGTTCAAAACTGCCTTGTGATAAACTAGGTGGTAAGCTTCACCACACAGTTCTGTTACAGAGCTACCATTTTCTGAAGTGTTCCCACTGTCTGACCTTCAAAATAAAGATTTATAGAAAACAACAGGTTTGAAAAAAGCCCCAAGGTCCCAGACTGGATTAGAAAAAATATCTAACTTGGTCTCTACAGATAGTTTTTTTAATCTGTTTCTAACCACCACTAGCTCCCATGATAAATATTCCAAGGTCGTCTTAGATAAACTGTTTCTCATAAGCTGAATATTTATTAAAAATATTTTTAGCATTTCACTTCAATCTCCTTTGATTTTTACAGATTAAAATGAAAGTCTCTGATGTTCTTTAAGTACATGATTATTAAAGAACAAATAGTTGTTTACCCATTCACCAAAATCTGCCACTTAATACAATTGTTCTGACTACTCAAATGTTGACATTTCACTGGAATCGAAACTTCAGTTGAAAAAAATTTAAGTCTCTTTAAATATCAGTGCTTGAGGAAAGAAGAGGGAAGTAAGGGTAAGGAAATTTATTGTCATGTTTGCAGATCATTTCTAGTAGATCACCAGCATATGTCTGGATCGTTGTGGCCTTACCTGAATTTATTTTAGTAATTCAAGGTCAACACACGCCTAGTGGGCACATTCTATGTACTGCATATTTTGCACTGGGCCCTGAGAAGCCAAAGGAAATCTAAAGCATGGTCTTTAATCATTAGGGGTCTCCCAAGCTATTAAGTGAGACAAACTTATATGTAGTTAACAAAAAAGATATAATATCAGAGATTTAAAAATAGCATAACAGAGATGCTGTAAAAGCAAAGAGGACTTCTCATTGAATAAGATTCAAGGGATTCAAGGCCTTTTAAATTCATCCGACTCACCCTGCCTCCCTGACTTACTCTGCTGCAGTTCTTTATCCTACGCCGAGGCCACAGTACAACCACAGCATTTCAAGTGTATCCCCGAAGTTTCATGCCTCTGTATCCTTGATAAAGTTGGTCCCTTTATCTAAAGTACCCTCGTCCCACTTTGTCAATGGTCAGTTTTATCTTATCTGTGAAGTTCCCTCTACCTTTGGTCATTTTATATAAATGTAATCATGCCATATGTCATCGTGTGTTAATCTTCTTTCACTTAGCACATGTCTTAAAAGGTTCATCTATATTATATAGCACATATCAGTATTTCATTACTTTTTATGGCTGAATAATAATCTGCCATATATATACACACACCACACACACACACACACGTGTGTGTATGGCATTTTGTTTATTAGTTCATAGTCATTCGGGTTGCTTCTGCTTTGGGGCTAATAACGCTAGTATGAACATTTGTGTACAGGTTTTTCCATGCGCATGTCCACAGTTACCTTGGGTATGTGCCTAGGGTGCATTGCGGGGTCATGTGGCAACTCTGTGGTTAACTTTTTGAGGAACTGATAAACTGTTTCTCTAAGTAGCTGCTCAATTTTGTATTCCCACCAACAATATATGATGTTTCCAGTTTCTTTACATTCTCACCAACATTTATCATCTGTTTTATTATTATTAATAATATTATTATTACCATCAAGCTGGGTGTAGAATGCTATCTCATTGTGGTTTTGATTTGAATTTCCCTAGTGACTAATGATGTCGACCACCTCTTCATGTGTTTATTAGCATTTGTATATCTTCTTTAGAAATGTCAGTTTAAATATTTTGGACACTTTTAATTAGGTCATTTGTCTTTTTATTGTTGAGTTGAAAGAGTTCTTTATATATTCTGAATACTAACCCTTATCGGATATATGATTTTCAAATATTTTCTCATAGTGTACAGATTTTCTTTCACTTTTCTGATAATGTCCTTTGAAGCACAAAAGTTTTTAATTTTGATGAAGTCTGGTTAATCTATTTTTAGTTGTTTACAAGTTTGATGTTCTGTTTAAGAACCATTGCCTAATCTACGGTCATGAAGATTTACACCTGTTTTTTTCTTCTAAGTTTTATAGTTTTGCTTTTAAATTTAGGCATATGATCCATTTTGAGTTGTTTTTTATATGCAGTGTGTGAGGTACAGGCCCATCATTATTCTTTTGGATGTGAATATCTGGTTGTCCTGGTGCCATTTACTGAAAAGACTGCTTTCCTCATTGAATTATTTCTTTTGGTCTCCTTGTCAAAAACCTGAGCCCGATTTTAGAAAAACAAAAACAAAACTAAACCAGCATCCTAGCACTTCTCTTCGCTCACCACCTTCATTTTCTGAAAACATGAACTTCAGTTTAATAGAGATATGAACTTGGCTTAGATCTATAAAATATCATAGCACAATCCAAAGATTTTATCTTATTTTACAACAGCAGTCAGAAAAAACTACCCTTATCCTTCTTCCTTCCAATTCTATGACTGTATCCGTGTCTGTAGTCTTACACTCAGCCTTCTCTCCTGTTACAATAGATGAACTGAACTTGTACCTCCCTGGGGTCAACGCTTGTGCTTTTACTCTGTGTCCTATTCCCTCTCACTCACTCAAGGACTATGTTTCAGTAATCACCTCCCTCCTCCATGACATCGGTTTCTCCATTTGGATTCTTCCCATCAGTTAAAAACAGTACCTTTTCCTTAGAGAAAATCTGTGGTAAAGGATTACATGTACTTGCTGTCCTCATACCCTTCCTTCCTATTCTTTCTTCAGTGCACGCACCATTGAAATTGTTCATGTTAAGGACACCGGCTATCTCCATTTTGCCAAATCCAAAGATCCGTCTACTGACCTCATCTTACTCTCTCTCAGCAACATTTGACCCAACAGATCATTCCCTTTCGAAGCACCACTTTCTCTTTTCTTCTGCAACACCACACTCTCCTGTTTTCCCTTTGGTCTTATTAGACAAATTCCTTAGTCTTATTTGCAAAATGCATCTTCTTTTTCAGACCTCTCAAGTATGGAGTCCCACCTCCACAGCCAGTGCTCAGTGCTGTGACCTCTTCTCAAGCCGTGCTCATTCTTGGGTGCTCTCAGCCAAGTCCGTGTTTTACTACACCGTCTTTACTCATATGACCTTCAGAATTATACCTCCAGCTCCAGCCTCTCCTTTATACTCCAGATTCGTATATCCATTTGGTAGGAACAGCTGCTTAATTTTGGGGTGGCCCACCAATACAAAGTGAAAATGTGGTGCTCTTTGTTAAAAATTATTAGGAATTTCAGGATGGCAACAGCTGATCACTAAACCAAGCCTGGGGCTTTCTCAACATGAGCCCTGTGAAACTGCAAATTTCATATTCCCATAAGGCCAGCCCTGCCTATTGGCTACCTGACAAGTCTGCTTGGATACTTAATGAGCATCCCATACTCAATTTGTATAAAACAGAACTCCTGATTTACACTTCTCACCCCCAAAATACAACCCCACTTTTAACCAAGTTCTCCCCCATCTCAATCATTTGTACCACCATTGCTCAAGCCAAAAATCTGCGATTTCTCTGCTTTTGTCTACCAGTCCATCAGTAAGTCCTATTGTCTCTACCCTCAAAATATTTTAACAGCTTTATTTATTAATTTATAAGTTCAGTTTATTTCCTAATTTATTTGAAATGTCTTTTTCCAACTTAGATGTCTCTTCACTAAAATAAGGGAAAAAGTTTTTGGTATCTTTATGAATTCTAATAACAGTCTGCACATAAATAGCACTAGAAATAGAAGCTATAACATATACCATTATTTAACACACTGGGTCCAGTTCTCTCAGGCATCAAATTTATAAGGATTTTTCTTGAAAATCAGATCACTTAAAATACTCTGGTGATGTTGGTGATGTTGACACTTTAAGGCAACATTACTGAGATTTTTTAGATGTACCTATTCTTGGTAATGCAAATAATCACTACTTCCTTTTATTTTGTTTTTAAATGTATTTTTCACTTATTCTTATATTGGGTTGCTTTAAAGCAAAGCATACAGCCTTGTTTTGAGGTAAATAGGTTCTACCAGACGGTGTACTGATACTGAGAGATTTTGTGCTCATGCTTAGTATTTCTTGTCTCGGAGATATGAAGTTTACTTTATGTTTTATGGATACAGAAATAGCCAATGAGTTACCATATCACACTAAACAACTTTGACATTTCTCTAAGGAAGCCCACAGAAGCCTGCTTCTCCTCTGCCAGGATATATCACTTAACAGGGTGAAAAGTCAATAGGACAATCTAAGGCAGCTGATCTCAGGTGTGGTAGCAGCTGTTGTGCGGGACATGACTTATTTTATGAGAACAGAAACATTATTATCTGGACTCCCAGTGGAGATTTGCAGAAAGTCATGCCCAGGGAGTCCCATTCCAGGAAAATGTGCTTGAGCACTTATTTATTGGCACTGACCACTAACTGAGATTCCATCTGGCAAAACTGTGGATTTTTCCCCATCCAAGAAAGTTGGAGAACAATTATGTAAGTTGTCTCAAAGAATTTATTTTTAACCACTTTTTATGGAGAAACAACTCACAATTGTTAGAAGAAATTTACTTTAAAAATAGCTTCTGTATGAATATCTATGTAACTGCATATTTATGTACCAGAAATTATAATTACTTGTCTTTCAATTTGAAAATCATAACTGAGTCTTCGTGGTGAGTGTTTTGAATCCTGTTTTCTATACTGGAAGTGTCGGAGCTCGTTAGTGACATCGGAGCCATTGGTGGGGTATGGAAGGGAGCCCTGAATGATGCATCTCCAGCTGCCGAGGCCTTTGGCCGTGCCTCACTGTCCCCAGTGCTCTCCTCGGTCTCTCTCTGGCAGCCCTTCAGGATTTTAGAATCTGAACTATGAGCCATATGAGAGCCTAGCAGGGCTAGTCAGATATATTTTAATGAAATCAGCTCACACACAGTTTTAAAAGCAAGATCCATCATCAGATTTAAAGAGGTGTGTGTCTTTGGGAAAAAATGATTGTAAAATTTCTATCCCCAGGGAATTTTTTTCAGCAATCTTCTAATATATAGTAGATATGTCTAATCGATAAAGGAGGAAGTATTTTAATTAAGTTTTTTTTTTAATTTTGGCCCTAAGGAAAGCAAGAATATTTATTTCTGCTGTTACTGAAGAAAATAGTTTCTCTAACTAGAAATTCCTTATTAGCATGAGCTGGCTCTGAGTATTACTGTTCTGCTTTCTAAGATAAATTCTTCATAAGGTTTTATAGTTATTCTTTAAGTTAATAAATACTATAGCTTTTTTTCACATTAAAAACAACTGACAGTTTACCTACCATTTCCATGTATTAATTTCTTAAGAGAAATAGAATTAAGAATACAATTTAAAAGCTAATTTTCCATCTTTTGTTTTCTCCACCTTCCTCTTTCCCTTAATACCCCATCCCAGGAACATCCTTCCCCCACTGAAACTACAACTGTTTTCTACCACCACACACAGGTACTCCTACATGCACATGTGCACACACACATGTGCACGCATACACACATGCTGGCTCAGGGTAGCAAAGTGGTTTGTTCTGGTCCAGTGCATGCCTTTGGTACAGTCAGACTTATAAGAGTGTATTGACTTTATTTAACATATATGCACCGATCTAAATATAAACCTCAGACCAAAAGAAAGTTTTCCTTACTTCCAACAGAAAAATTTTATGTATTATCAATGAGTAAGAATAATATTTATTTTTAAAAGCTTTTGTGTGGTAGAAACTTAATGGCACTCAGATGCTGACTTCATGTCAGCCTTTTACTAGCCGAGCGCTCAAGTTAACTTTTCATTTTCACATCTTTTAAAATGAGCACAGCATAGATTCTCAGTAAATGCTAGTTGCCTTACATACACCATCCTCCCATTCCGTTGCCTTGTTTTTATTTTGACATTTGTTGTCATGGCTGATGATGCCGATGGCCTGCGATGAGCCCTGCAGCCACCAGTGCTCTGAGGCAGAGGCCGCCAGCGGGCAAGTGGTCAGGAGCCTGTGCAGCAGCCCCGGCTGTGCCCCAGAACCCCTGGCTCGTGATTATGAAAACCCCATATCGGACTTAGTTACTGTCACTTATGAATACTCCGTACCGCGTGGGCGGCCTTGCTCCTTAGAACAGGCTACAAAGGCTGATGGAAAACGTGAGGAAGAAACCTTGCATCAGAAGCACCCTCTTACCAAACTTATAAAAGAGGAAATAATTTTAATGTATCATTTTGTCTTAGCAAACAAATCAATTGATTTTAAAACAATATATGGAAACAAATTAATGTGGCCAAGAAATAAGTGTTCTTGGTTCATTGGTTGCTTCAACATGATGTTGAAATTAAAACGAAGCCACATTATTCTTGGAGGTGTTGCTCTTGATACCACAAGGACAAACACCCATATTACCAAACACTTGGAATCTGCTGAAGTTATGTAAGAAAATTAGGATTCTGCAAGCCTGCTGAAATATGGGAAATGAAATAGTCAACCTAGGATAAACTGGATAATGTAAAATACTTAAAATGGTTTCAAAAGTTTTGGAAAGGGGCCTACTTTTTACATATTTGTGATTGTACATCAGTAGTGTATTTCTTTAGTCTGTTATTGGTTATCCTTTATTTGAACCTACTTTAGGTTCAAAAGACATCTACTTTATCTTAAGTATATGCTTCCAATGGGAAATGTTTAAAAGTAGATAGAAATGTTTCTTGATAAAGTCAGATCTAATCAATGGCATTATTCTTGGTTCTCTGAAGGGGTGCTTGATGTATCAATTAATTTATTCAATACTCATTGAGTGTCTGTTCTGTGTAATGGCCACAAAAAATAGTTTTTGTCCTTAGGAACTTAGAGAGAGAATATATAGATTCACATAATAATAAAATCGTGTGGCAAAAATAGATATTATAAGATATGCAAAGGACTTTATGAGTTAAAAGGGGAAGAGATTTCCTCCAACTGGCCTAAACCTGAGGTGTGAATGGAATTGCCAGGAGGAAATGTAATGGGAGAATATTTCCAACAGAGGGAACAGCATGAACAAAGTATTTGGGGTAGGAAAGTTCAGAGCAGATTTGAAAATAATGTGCACGTGTGTCTAGAGTGGTTTCCCTAGAAGGTGTACGCAGCTGAATTGGAGGGGTAAATAGGGTTAATTAATGGAGAGTCTTAGTCATCGTTTACAAATAATTGGGGTTCATTTCAGAGGTAGTTGGGAGCTACTGAAGTTTTTAAGAAAAGGAGTGAATGACCAGATTATAATCACAGTAGGTAAATTTACTTTAATAGTGAAACTGGAGATAGGAGGAAAAAAGATTGTTTGAAAGTTATCATAATACTACAGATGACCAAGGCTGACTGATTGAAGAGACAGGAAAGAACAGTCAACAGATTTGGTTAAGGAGAGGAGAGGAAGGAGTGAAGGTGACTCACGCTTTGACTCTGACTCATAAAGAGAATAATAACATCATTAACAGGAAGGGACAGAAGGAGGAGAAATTCATGAATTATCACTAGATAACATGAGGCTTTCGAAGCATTGATTAGGGTGATCATACTGCTAATTATCGAGCACTTATTCGCTGGGCCAGTCCTGCGTGTTTATATGCATGACCTGTCTCATTTATTCCTCAGAGCAACTTCAGAGCTTTCTATACAGGCTGCCCATGTTTACACCGCCTGCCTGTGGCAAGTCAGGATCCAGTCCCCAGGAGTCTAAGTCCAGAGCACAATTTATTAAGCTCTAGTAGAGTGCCTGTGTCGAATGCACTGGGAGGCAAGGCAGGGAGGAGGTGAGACACGAGGAAAGGCGAATGAAATAAAAGGAGGGTAGGGTGATCAGGGACGTTCAGGGAATTCCCAGGGAAGATCGCAGAGAGCCAGACTTTCAGAAAACTGAAGGTGGGTGTTTCTGAAACGCTAAGAGTAGAAGGGGATCTAAGAAAAGGCATTTATATTTAGTGGCTCAAAGAGTATTGGTGGCTGTTAAAGCAGCTTCGGAAAAGCGGCGGTCTAAAGTCTGTTGGCAGAGGAGGAAGTAATCGATGAGGAAGTGGGAACCACAGAGGTAGACTTCGGGGGAGGCCTCGTACCGAATTCACTCAGCAGTAGAATAGATATGATATATCATCATGATTTTCCAACTCTAACAGCTAATTGAAGTTTAAAGATACAAAGGTGTTTTGAAAAATAAAAAACTTAAGCAAATGTACAGAACTAAGTTATTGTTGCTGGGGAGGAGAGAGAAAGAGTGCCACGGCCCCAAAGGGTAGGACTGCTGGGAAAAACTTTTTAAGGCTGGGGGACACTTGCTTGGGTGTCTGTCAGAAGGAGGATAAGATGTAGGAGAGATCAGGCTCTTCCAGAGGAAGGAGAAGATGAGATCCAGCATATACTGCTGACCTCAAACAAATAGACAGCCAGATTTCTTCCCAACAAATTGAGTTTATTCGGGAACAGCAAAGAATTACAGTTCAGGACATTCCATCTAATGGCATCCAAGTGCAAGTCCCCAGAACACAGGAGAGGAAACTTGATTTCTAGAGGAATGAGAGAGTTCAGAAGGTTCAGAAGGGCTCTTGTAAGCAAAGAGCCCACTGGCTCTTTGGGAATTTGGGAAACTGGGAATTTGAAATGTAGTGGCTTTCCATTGGCTGAATTGTAACCGTCTTTCATTAGCTGAGTGGTTGTGGGGAAGAAGATCCTCCTTCCTACTGGATTTGTAGAATTTAAGAAAAAAAAAATCTTCTTGATGGAGATGGAAAGTACTTTTATTAGGGGTGAGAACTCTCCCTACAGACACTCCCAACTCTAATTTAAATGAGGTTTCTGCTTATTAATCTTCAAAATAGGTAAAGAGGTTTGGATCCTATGGGTGAGGCCTTTTCTCCTACACTAGGAAGAAGTCAAAAAGAATGGGGCGGCGGGGGATGTTACTCTTAAACCCCTAACTGTAGCAAAGACCGGAGGTACTCACTCGTATTTGATCGTCTTGCCTTTTTCAGTGAATTGAGGAGGAAAGGCAATTAGCGAGGGCCAGATTAGCAGCCCTGAGGAAGATTTGCAACAGTGTCTGTAGGAATGCAGTGAAAAATCAATTAAAGATAACTAAAAAGGCTGCCACACAGTATTGAGGTTCATGACGAGGTTAAACAGCATGACATTTCAGTATAGCTAGTTGCCAGGGTTGTGTGATTTCCTTTTGGAACGTTTCGCAGTCTGGCAGTAGAGGACCCAGCTGGCAGGATTTCCAAAGGGTGAAGAAGCGGAGGATTCGCGTGAACCTATTTTAGAAATAACTACATACTGAGGAGAGCTGGAAAGTGCCTTTTTGAAAGCTGCATGCCAGCTCGTTTGGGCGCAGGTTTTTCTGTGTAGACGTAGGGCTGAAAAAAGAGCTAATGTAAAGGGGGAGGCGGAAGTATGGTAGCTAAGAGTGAGGCACTTGAAGGGACTTAGTGCGGAGGCAATGCAGGCAGGGTATCAGTGTTTGAACAGGTAGAACTGGCAGACTTCAGGGACTGGGGTTCCTGCTACCTGACTGTGAGGAACTGATGTGAGGAGTTAGAAATAGAAAAAATTAAGGTATTTAAGTGGTCAGGGACTCTGGCTGTGGGTGTGGCAGAAAGGAACCGCAGACCAGATAAAAATCCATAAATGATCATCAACTAATGCCCAGAAAATAGACCAAAAACAAAAAAAAATAAAAAGAGAGAGAGAGAGAAGTTGTTATAAATAAGTCATAGAGACTCGTAATTACTGAGTTGTACTATTAGGTGATTTTAAAAAATAACCATTGACATCTGACCAGTAATATGGAATGTTAGAGGAATGTTGACAGGAAGACTTAATTTTCAGGTAATATATATGTAATCAGATGTGAAAATTTGAATACTCCTGCTCTTCAATAGTTTACCTCTAGTATATATTAAATGTAAATTATAGTTCAATTTAACACATTTTTAACGCTGGGTCCTATATTGTTGAACTCATATCTATTTTAACCATGTAACATTGAGATGTTTCCAAAAATTCAGAAAAGGCAAAATGTTATTTTTGTTATTTGCATTATAACTATTTCTCAAAGCATTTGTATTTTATGAAATATGTTAAAAAGTCCTGTAGATATGTAGCAGAACCTGACAAATTCTGAATCCAGTTTCTGTTCTGTCACCAACTTTCCATGTGAGTTTGAACAAATTACTTAATAATATTCTAGTACCAGATTTACTCATCAATAGAATTGGTATTATGATATATAATAGTGATTTTCTTTTTTTTGAATCTTTGCTTGTTTTTTAGTTTTTCAATTATAGTTGACATTCAGTATTATATTAGTTTCAAGTATATGGCATAGTAGTTAGACATTTACATAACTTACAAAGTAATCCCCCCGTAAGTCTAGTATACATCCGGCACCAGATATAGTTATTACAGTAATATTGACTGTATTCCCTATATTGTACTTTACATCCTTGTGTCGGTTTTGTAATTGTCAACTTGTAGTTGTTAATCCCCTTACCTTTTTCACCCAGCCAGCCAACACCCTCCCTTTTGGTAACCATCAGTTTGTTTTGTGAATCAGTTAGCGTTTCTATTTTGTTTGTTTATTTTGTTTATTACATTCCACATAAAAGTGAAGTCACATGGTATTTATCTTTCTCTGTCTGACTTATTTCATCTAGCATAATACCCTCTAGGTCCATCCATGTTGTTGAAAGTTGTAAGATTGCATTCCTTTTTATGTCCAAGTAATATTCCATTGTACGTACATATGACATATTCTTTATCCAGTCATCTTTCAATGAACACTTAGATTGCTTACATATCTTGGCTCTTGTAAATAATGCTAAGCGAACATAGAGATGCATACATATTTTTGAATTAGTCTTTTTAATTTCTTCAAATAAATATCCAGAAATGGAATTGCTGAGTCATAGGTAGTTGTATTTTTAATTTTTTGAGGAACCTCCTATTTTGCACCCATTTGCAATCCCACCAACAGTGCCCAAGGGTTCCCTTTTCTGCACATATTTGCTAACACTTGTTGTTTGTAAATTTTTTTATGATAACCATTGTGACAGATGGGACATGATATCTCATTGTGATTTTAACTTGCATTTCTCTGATATTGGTGACATTGAGCATTTTTTCATATACCTTTGGCTATCTGTCTGTCCCCTTTGGAAAAAGGTTGTTCTGGTTCCCCATCCACTTTTTAACCATATTGTTGGCTTTTTTTTTTCTTGGTGTTAAATTGAATAAGTTCTTTATGTATTTTGGATATTAACTCTTTATCAGATGTATTTGGTGAATATTTTCTCCCATTCAGTAGGTTGTCATTTTGTTGATGGGTTGGGGTTTTTTTGTTTTGTTCGTTTGTTTGTTTGGTTTTTCCTGTGCAAAATCTTTTTAGTTTGATGTAGTCCCATTTATTTATTCTGTTGATTCCCTCACCGGAGGAGATATGAGGTCTGTCCAGAAGGTATCCAGCCATGTAATATGAAAAACAGAGACATCTTACTGAAGAAGATATAAGATATAAGAAACATTGTACATACGGCAATGATGTCTCAGTCCCCTTCAAAGCAGGCACCTTGGGACCTCACATAGTTCTCCCAATTGCCATCAGCTGCCCTCCTGAATCTCACAATGGTCTGTAATCTCTTCCCATTCAAAGGTGATTTTTGGGAAAAGCCAGGAGTTGCAGGGTGCCAAATCTGAGCTGTACAGGGGCTAAGTCACCTGGATCATTTGATGTTTCACAAAAAAACTCTGCATAAGACCTGATGCATGAGTGAGGACATTGTTGTGTTAAAGCTGCCAATCACCAGTTGCCCATCGTTGCAGCCTTCAGAATCATCCAGATAGTTTCTGCAGAGGAATGTTCAAGCTTAACACAAAATTTGATGCAGACTCGTTGCTCTACTCACTCAGTCATTTTGAATGGGACAGCCACATAGTACACATGCTCACTCAATGGCATCTACCACCTCACTGACTAGTACAGTGAAGTCATCATTGTTCATGCATGTGCATTCCAGCCCTCTCTCCTTGGCTGCCAGATTACATCAGTGTCGCAGAAACCAACCTCATTATATTAACAATTGCTGAACTTTTTCTGGACAGACCTCATATATCCAAAAAAAATGTTACTAAAAGCAATGTCAAAGAGTTTACTGCCTATGTTTGCTTCTAGGAGTTTTATGGTTTCTGGTCTTACATATAAGGTTTTGATACGCTTTTATTTTATTTTTGAGTATAGTGTAAGAAGGTGGTCTAGTTTTACTTTATTGCGTGTCTCTGCCCAGCTTTCCCAGCACCATTTATTGAAGAGACTGTCTTTACCTCATTGTATGTGCTTGCCTCCTGTGTCATAGATTAATTCACCACATAGGCATCATTTATGTATGGGCTCTCAATTCCGTCCCAGTCATGTGCGTGTCTGGTTTTATGCCAGTGCCTTGCCGTTTTGATTACTGTAACATTGTAGTGTAGTTTGATATCAGGTAGTGTGATACCTCCAACTCTGTTCTTCTTTCTCAAGATCACTGTGGCTATTGGGGTCTTTTGTGGTTTCATATAAATTTTAAGATTATTCTAGTTCTGTGAAAAATGCCATTGGTATTTTGATAGGGATTGCATTGAATGTATGGATTACCTTGGGTACTATGGACATTTTAACAATATTTATTCTTATTTAAATCTTACTCAAAATCTTAAGTGTCTTATAATTTTCTCAGTATAGGTCTTTTACCTCCTTGGTTAAATTTATTCCTAGGTATTTTTTAATGCAATTGTAAATGGGGTTGTTTTCTTAATTCCTCTTTCAGATAATTTATTATTGGTGTATAAAGACACAACTAATTTCAAACATTAATTTTGTATCCTGCTACTTTACTGATTTTGTTTATCAATTCTAATATATTTTGTGGAATAATTAGGGTTCTCTATGTATAGTATCATGTCATCTGCAAATGACAGTTTTCTTTCTTTTCACTTTGGATGTCTCTTTATTTTATTTTTTTGCTTGCTACGGCAAGGACATCCAATACTATGTTGAATAAAAGTGGTTGAAGTGGACGTTCTTGTCTTGTTTTTGATCTTAAGGAATATATTTTTAGCCTTCCACCATTGGGTATGACGTTAACTGTGGGTTTGTCATAAATGGCCTTTATTATTTTGAGATATATTCCCTCTAATAACACTTTACTGAGAGTTTTTATCATAAATGGATGCTGGATTTTGTCAAATGTTTGCACCTATTGATAGGATAAGATTCTTATCTTTCATTTTGTTTATGTAGTGTATCACGTTAATTAATTTGTAGATATTGAATCAACCTTGCGTCCCAGAATAAACCCCACTTGATCATGGTGTATGTTCTTTTTAATGTATTGCTGAATTCAGTTTGCTAATATTTTGTTGACAATTTTTGCATCTATGTTCATCTGGGATATTGGCCTATAACTTTTTTTATTGTAACATCTTTCTCTGCTTTTGGAATCAGTGCATGCTGGCCTCATAAAATAAGCTTGGGAACCTGCCCTCCTCAACTTTTCGTAATAGGTTTGTAATAGTTTTAGAAGGATAAGTGTTAATTCTTTTGAATTTTTGGTAAACTTCACCTGTGAAGCCATCTGGTTCAGGATTTTTGTTTGTTGTGAATTTTTGATTACTTATTTTATTTTGTTAGAATCTGTAATCTAACAGAACCTAACAAAATAGAACCTGTTAGATTCTATTTTATTAGAATTAGGATAGAGTAGAATTCTGTATCAGTCAGTTGAGATTTTCTGTTTCTTCTTGACTCTGTTTTGGAAGATATAGTAGTGATTTTCTAATTCTAGCAGTTAAGGCATTTTGAAAAAAATTGAGAATTAAAAAAAGGACTATATTGATAATTTCAATGAAAATAAGTCCTGGACTTAATTCAACTTCCATTGTTTTAAAAGGTTGGTTTAGTTATTGGTATCCTATCATAATATGAACATAAATTTCAGGATGACTAACCTGCTTTCATAAGTATGATAGAGGATTTAGTCAGATGATGAAATATTTTTATTAGCAAGTATAGCAAAGGAAAGCAGACGCTTACAATAGGACTGTGCATTCTAAATTCAGAATTATAAGTGGTCTAAAAAAATCTTGGAAAAACTACAGGGGAGGGGGATATCTTTTTGGACCATGAGCCCCCACTGTTTCTGAATATTATGGACTCTAGTTCTCCGTTCGTTCTACTAAAAGCAATGATCTGAGCATCATTGTAACTCTGCAGTTCTCATGATGTGAAAGAAACCCTATCAAAATGTGTTTCTATTATTGTTTTTCTATTATTATTCTTGCAGCATATGAAATCTATAAATTAGCAATTATGTTTCTAAAAAATAATATTTTAATATTCTATAATGAAGAAGAAACTGTAGGGGAAAGCTGGATAATTAACAGGCATTTAGCAGACCTTATGGAGAAATTGATTTGGTTTTACCTGTAATGATAGATAGGTAGGTATGTAGGTAGATGATTGGTAGAGTGAGGGAAGGAAGGAAGGGAGGGAGGGAGGGAGGAAACCAAAAATGACTGTTAACGTTCTTAGAGGAAGATGACTCTCATTCAGTTTTATAAGGATAAAATGCAGAAATAGTAAGTTGAAATAACTTCCATGGGAGTAGATACTTTGATCCTTTGAGAATGTGGGCAGCCTTAGGACATGTATTCTCCCCAGAAGTGGGAGCTACGTGACTTGGGTGATGTCACCAGTGACTACTAATCACCACAGTGTAAACAGACATCTTCAGAAAATAAATGTGGGTAGGGCAAGGGTCTAGAAGCATGCATTCCTTCGAGAAAAGTATCATGCCTTTCAACGTTAGTGGTTTGTTTGTTTGTTTTTTTCCCTAAGGGAAGAAAGGGGATGGAGCATAGCTGCTGCCTTCTTCACAGAAAACTTTCATTACAGAGGCAGGGTCCGTCCTTGACAAATGGATTTCCTTGTTGGCAATCTCTGCAACATTGAGAGAAGTAAGGGACTCTTCACTCTCGCTGCGGTTATTGGTTGCTTTCCCCAAACTGACAAGCTCCTCTGTGGAACTGCTAAGAAGAAAGTTTCGAGTTACCAGAATTAAGCAAACCCACTGAGGAGCAGGAGCAGCCGCAGGAGGAGGAGGAGGGGGAGGAGGAGGAAGAGGAGGAGGAGCAGCAGGAGCTGCAAAAGAAGCAGAGCCTTTAAGCATTGCAGCAGCTGCTCCTCTGATTGGTTGGATGGTTCAGCTGCTTCCTTGGAACAAAAGGTCAAAGTGGACTGCAGTGTAAATGTAGAGAGGCAGTCAATAAAATAGCATTGCTTGAAGAAGTTTGGAGGCTGAGCGCACTGGCTAACTGCAGAGCAAGTTACTTCAGCTGTGAGGTACAGTCTTCTCCCCAAGCCCAGCTTGGCCACTGTAAGAAGACGTTAACTCTACAGACAACCAACCTTGGCACTTTGCGTGGAAGAGACAGTTGTGAGGGTCCCTTGCAAATTTATGTTCAAGAATGGCTTGTGAAATCATGCCTCTGCAAAGGTAGTATTCTTTCCTGTTTGTTTTGTTTTATTCTGTTCTCTATTTTCTGAGTAGTATAAAGCCATATAACTTAGTCAGTACTTGGCATCTTTTAGTAACTTGCTGCAAACTGTGTGGAGTCCGTGGTACATAATGTTCTTCATTAGAAACAGGAAAATTTTAAAATTATTACAGCTTCTTTTACTGACAGTTATGCCCAATTTCTTTTTCACTTGATTATTTTCAGTTTTTCCTTGAATAAAATTAAATGTAAGAAAATATCTTTGTAATTTAAAGAAAAACAAACCGAAGATATATTGAGCAGGTTTATAATAAAGCTGAATCAGTTTCTTAGCAATGTTGTGAAGCTGTGGTAAGTTTCCAAGCTCATTTTAAAGGATGTTAAAAGGCTAAAGACCCTTTTAAAATGTATGTTAAGATTCGTCCTTTCTGGTGTTCAGATCTAGGCAAAGATTTTCTATCAATAAGAACAATATAATACATGAACATAAATGTTAAGGATAATATTTCCCCATGAATAATCAGAGATGGGTTTATTAGACAAATGACACCTTTTACAAAATTGCCGCATAAAAACACTTGAGCACAAGGCTGTGTTTTGTTTGTTAATGATTGGAGTGGATTACAGAGGACAGAATGGAGCGGGGAAAGGTAAATTTAAACAAAGGGGTTTGTTAGAAAGAACACAGCTGGTGAACTAATAAGTGAATAATGTATCTTGGAATGTTAAAGCTGGGTCTAATCCTTCAGTTTCAAAGCAGGAAAACTGAGGCATGGAGGAGGTCTCAGAGTTGCACAAGGTCATGTTTTATATTTTTAAAATGACTTTTGCCCACTGTATTTCAACTTCGTCTGCTTTACATGCAGTGGCATTTGATCCCATATAAATGCTTCCTTTAAGAAAACCAGAGAGGGTTTTATTAGTGAAAATTATTTTTAAAATCAAATAATAAATACAGCTTATATGATTTTTTTAAAAATCAGGGCAAAAGTGAATTTCATTTTTAAAACCATGCCATTGATATTTTACTGAATATTCATGTTTTAGTGATTAAAATAACATAAACAAAAATTGTGTTTATTTGCAAAATGGTTTCTGCAGATGTATACTGTGAGATAAACCAGTGTAGCTGTTTTTCTTTGACTGTAATGACAGATGCACTATAATGGGAACCTGATGGGGTGTCCCAAGAAATTCTTCTCTAAAAAAATCGACCCAAGGGGGCAGAAATATGGTTTATGTAATAGATAGTTCTGAGACTTTTCCGTATTAGCTCAGTGGAAAGGTCCCATATGCTTGAAGCTTGCAAGAGATAAAACTAATGTACACTTTTTGGAGTTGATTTGGTTTTCAACTTTAAAGTTGGGGACTTGTTTTTCTTATCATGACGTCAGTTCCAGAGGGTCTTAAAAGCATGTCCTATTCGGTATAAGGATATTGACCATTACCGAACCCTGTAATAAGCTACTTGATGATATCATAACTGTTAAAAAGGAAATAGATTTTTGTACTGCTAAAATGTTGTTCAGGGAGTTAAGTTGATAAAAGCTAAAATGGAATCAACATAATTTCCTCCAAAATTATTTTGATTATTAGTCCTTATCAATAAACCTGTGTAAGAGGAATAATTTGAATTTGTGCTCAAAAATACTGATCAGCAAATTCACTGTTTGCCTGACTCTGAGTTTAATTTGATTGTTACCCTGCAATCTTCATTTCTGGTCCCTGCCAGCGTTTGATTATAAACACCCTGAAGGCAAGGATCAGGCCTGTGTGGCTCTCTTCCGTAAGGATCTCTTACGAATTTAGGCAGAAGCCTCCCTGTTCCCGGTTCAGTATCTTCGGCTAAGGGCCTCTGACTCTAGTCCTGATGGTTGTTGCCAGCCACCCCCTGTTATGCCCGAGGCCGGAAGGGTGCAGAGCCTCCTGGTGTGCCTGCTGTCTGATGGGAGGAGAGCCTGAGGGGACTAGAACAGAATTAAAAGTGGATGAGTAAAAGAACAGCCATAGATACCAGTTAAAGAAATTTATACTCACTCTTTGTATTGAGCAGAGAGACCAATGCTTCTCATACTTGAGGCCCCTGAGAATTACCTGGGGAACTTATTTTTTAAATGAACTTCATCCTGCTGCTGCCGCCCTCCTTCCCTGAACTTACCGAATCTGGCTGTGGATGTGACGGAAATTATCTGCATTTTAACAAGCTTCTTAAAAGCAAATCTCATAAAAATGGTCTGCATACTCAGGGAAACACTGATGTAAACTCTAGTTAATTACTATAGCTGGGGTAAAGCCATCGACAGCAGGTGTATGTAAGAGTCTAACACTATACTACTCAACATCCCCAAATAGCATACTGAGCATAGTGACCCTATAAGGTGTGAGGTGTGTTTTATTTTTCATTATTGATGCTTTTATTTACTAGATGGTGAGTGTTAGCTATTAAAACAAACCATACTGAGAATGTTGCTTAACATTTTTCTCTAAGATAAAACACTATTCTGTACTACCAATGATACTAAGGGAATTAAGCCACAGGCTCGGCTTCAAAGAGGTCACATGCTCGTCAGGACGCAGACACATTACCAGACAATTACAGTGCGTGTGGTGGACAGTGTGATTAGCATAATAATAGAGATGTGCCTACATGAATAACATTGCCCTGTGTTTTATTTAACCTCATATCAGCTTATGATCTTATTAGAGGGCATGTTTATGCCCTAATGTCTAGTTAACTTATCATTTCCATGAGTGGCTTTTTAGCCTCTCTCAGCATATTGTGAAAGTATGGAAAAGATAAGTTTGTTACTGCTCATCTGTAACCAAGATGAGAATAACAGATGAGGTTGAAAGCTAAGAATGAAGTCAAATACTTCAGTTCCCTTTAATGTATTTTGCTCTCTGTTTGTTACTTAATGTAATTTTCAGGCTTTTCAGGATGGATTTGACTATTTAGAAACTCTTTCTTTTTTTTAATCCTCACCTGAGGATATTTTTTTTATTGATTTTTTTAAAAAGATTTTATTTATTTTATTTTTAGACAGCAGGGAAGGGAGGGAGAAAAAGAGGGAGAGAAGCATCAATGTGTGGTTGCCTCTCACATGCCCCCTCCTGGGGACCTGGCCAGCAGCTCAAGCATGTACCCTGACTGGGGACCTGAACCGGCAACACTTTGGCTCGTAGGCTGACGCTCAATCCACTGAGCTACACCAGCCGGGTAGAAACTCTTGATCTTTAGAAAAAATCTGCAGAGGCTGAATGGTTAAAATGTGACTCTCTGTAGAGTGAAGAACTCAGTTCTTATGTTTCACTTCAAGTGACTTAAATTAAAGATGGGATCTTATATCTATGAAGATGGTTAAGTGATCCCAATTATTTTTAAATACTGCAGTTGTTACATGTATTTCTTATACTTAATTTTAAAACTCAATACATTGTGTAACATTGTATGGATATTCTTACCATCTGCAAAAGCTCCCCCAAAGAAATAAAATAATACAGAAATGAATAGAGAAACTATATTAAAAATTGAAATAAAAGTTTTATTTTTTTTGAGTTACTGAATATACCTTCTGTCACAAATGAGATGGTATGTTTTATCGGATTTCACACTTGTACTTCAGGCTCTTGGCATGATTCATATTCCATTGGATTTTTTTCCTCATATATTGTGGATCTTTGGATAAAGATCTTTGTTTTGTGTATAGCCTCTTAGTCTATGTCTATGAAAAAACACTCAACTTTCACAGCAGTATTTTGATTTGCTCAATTAACAAATTGTTAAGTCAATTTATATCCACAAAGAATAATGATGGAGGGTGAAGTTAATATCACTGGTGTTTAACTTAGATTCCTTTGGTTTTATTGCATTATCATCTATTTTCACATGTTAGCATCTAGTTATTTCCTTGGCTTATTTACCAAAGTGGGAAACTGAGATTAATAATGTCTATGTAATTCTCATTTTTATTGCTTCATCAAGAAAATTATGATATTTAATATATGTCAATGAATACTTATTTTGTGATGGTGCAGTACATCATAATTCCATATTACAATGGCTCTTTCAAGACTTATAGCAACAGGATTAATTGGCATGTATTATTGATCCGGCCTGGGAAAATTCCACTCAAATTTCTTACAGCAAAATTCATCTGGTCTTTCTAAGTGTCGGTCTTTAGAACATCCTTTTGCAAACAAGATGAACATTGATAACATGGGGATGACGTGGGAGTTAACTAGGGAATAACCCAGTGATAATGCTGCTGCTTGTGTGTCTCCTGTGTGGTGTTAGAGAGCCCTCTACTGTTTGTGGTGGTGACACCTTCAGTTAATTTATCTGTGAACTTGTAGTATTCCTCACATGTTGCCATTGTGATAACACTCCTAGTGCTCCCCACTCCCCCTCCACAGATACACTCTAAGAGGGAGTTAAAAGCTGCCTCTCTTCAAACATGGGTTAACCTTTATGAGGCTGTGTAACGTAGATTTTATCACCTATACGGTCAACGTTTGGTAGTTACAAGAATTCATAGAGGATGAGTAAGATCTCTGTGAACTCTACCTTCATATGATGGTTACAGTACGTCTGGGGTCTATATATTTGCTTCTTACTCCAAATAAGAAGATAGCATGAACTAAGGTGATGATATTTTTCTATTTTATGGAGATGACCCTGTCTAAACCACTGGGAATATAGAGGCATTAGGTACTCAGCACAAAGCAGTGGGGAAAGCAGTGGAAAGGTAGTAAACTTGCCACCAAAACCCATATCCAGACACTGCCCGCCCATACGAAGTTGGGCAGGTCATTTTCCTCATGAATAAAATGGGATGATAAAACCCAAAATAGTTACTTAGGGGAAACTTTGTAATTAAAGTGTAAGATAGTTCTTTGTTAGAAATAAAACTGCTCACTCAGCCATAAAGAGTAGAACGTTGCTTTTCTTTGGCTTTTGTTATTCTTATACTTGTAGTACCTTTCAATTCTTTGAATGCGATGGTACTTAACACAGTTAAAGCGAGGCTCTGACATTGTATTCTATTTTATTAGATGAATGTTGGAAAGTGACCTAAAAAATGGTTTGTGGGAAGATCCATTGGAAGTACCTTGGTGTCAGACTTCCTGAAACCCTCAAAACTGTTTACCTTATTTTTTTCTATGATACTTATATATATTCATATGATGATCAGAATGAATTGCCAAATTAATCATTTGTACTATATAAAACCTTTTTAAAACACTATTTATTCTTAAGAAGAACTGGAAATAACATTTTGGTAATAGCTTTATTGAGATATAATTCATGTACTATGCAATTTACCTGACGTGTACAAGTCAGTGATTTTTAGTATATTCACAAGGTTGTATACCCATCACTACAATCAATTTTGGAATATTTCCGTCACCCGAAGAGAAGCCGTGTGCTCTGTAGTTATCAACCTCTTCTGTGGACTGAATGTTTCCGGGCCCCCAGAATGCATGTGTTGGAGCTGTAATCCCCAGTGTGATGATATTTGGAGCGGGGGACCTTTGGGTGGTAATTAGATTTGGAAGAGTTCCTGGAGGTGTAGCTCCCATGATAGCATTGGTGTCCTAATAAGGAGATGAAGGGACCAGAGTGTACTTTCCCCCCACCCCAGTTGCCTGGGGACACAGCATGAAGACAGCCATCTGCAGGCCAGAGACAGCTCTCTCCAGAACCTGACCATGCTGGTACCCTGATCTCAGACTTTCAGGCTCCAGAACTGTGAGAAGTAAATATTTCTGTTGTAAAACGACCCAATCTGTGCTATCTTGTTATAGCAGCTCAAACTACCTAAACAACCCTCAATCTCCATATCCTAACTCCAGGCAGCCGCCAGTCTACTTTCTGCCGCTATTGATTTGTCTCTCTAGATTCTACATTATAACCCTTGCACAGATCAACGTGAAGCCAGATGTACAAACTGATTTTAGTTCTCGAATAGGAAAGACACGTTAATGGGAAATAGCGGGGACAGAGGTGATAAAAACAAAGTAGTAGGAAGCCCTAGAAGTTGATTTTTTTAAATTAAGGTATTTACGTGAAGAAATAAAAATACTGGGCAGGCAGAGGGGAGAGACACAGGGTTCGTGTTATAAAAACTTTAAAGTTTGGGATCAGGAAAATATGGTATCTTCTCATCAAATATAAGAATAAAAATCAGAAAATTTGAATTTAGTAGAAATTGAAACAAACTGAACTCTTCACTCAGATCATATTGAATTGTACTAAAATGCTAGAAAAAGGTAAGGGTTTAGAAAAGTACAAGATTGTAGATACATCGGTATTTTGCTGTCAGCAAAATGATTATGGAAATAAATGTTACTTCATTGTCCAGGTTAAAATAGCCCCTCAAACTAAAATTAAGAATTGAAAGCCAGCCAGAGCAGATATGCTATGTTATGACTCCCCTTCATTTTCAAACAGTTCACTTGGCAAAAACTCCAGCACCTGCGTGCTCCTTCCATCCTCTCCTCCCTCCTTTCCCTTCCCCCCCTTCCCTCCTCCTCAGCCAGTGCCACTTCCTGGCTTATAGCTGGTAATACATTGTCTCAAGCCTTCACGCACTGTCTTCATTGAAGAGTTCTTCTCCTGTCCGTTATCTTTCTCCTAAAAAATGGCTATGTGACCTTCAAAACTGACTCCCAGGATCACTCATATCACCTCACCCTCCCGGCTTCCTGTTTAAAGCCTAGAGCTCCGTCCTCTGCCTGGCTCCGTGGCCTTCAGCCAGTTAGTTCGTCTTTCTAAGGCTTGATTTTCATATCTGAAAAAGCTGGTTAGTAATACTTCCTTCCAAAAAAGGCGGGGGGTGGGGTGTGTTTCTTTGAGGATTGCATGGGAAAACGTGTACGGAGCTCTCGGCCCAAAGCCTTGGCTTACTACGGTGAGTCCGCAGCACACGGTATCCCTTTTTCATAATATTACCCCTTTTTTAAGTTATTAATTATTATCAAATTTCAAGGTGCTGTTTCTTCCTGGCCTATAAATCCTACAAGGGTTGAGACCATATCTCATTAGCCTGTGTATCTCCAGCACCTATCATAGGTTCTGTTAAGGGGTAGACACTCAGAAAATGCTGACTGAGGACTTGAATGTGGTTATGGGCACTTGAAAAGCTGAGTGTAGGCAGACATCAAGCCTTCATACAGTCGCCAGTGACTCATCATCCTAAAAACCCGTGTAAAATCGTGATGATGGAGAACAAGTCCTTGACTCATTTTTCTGTGCAGAGGCTTCGCTGGCCGTGGGACAGTTTGTTGGGGGGAAGGTGACAAGATAATTTACATTGCTTTCAGTATAGTTTGTCTCCCTCAAGAAATGCCCATTCAGAGTTAACAGTTTGGGAAATTACATCAGTTAATAATGGTTTGCTACATTAGCAAACGATTAAAAATATTATAATTAAGGTAATTATTAAAAGGAGGCAGTAAATATAATTTGCTATTGCCTTCTTCCTTTCCCAATTCTTTTGATTTTTGTTTCAACAACTAAAAATTAGCAACTATTTTGACTTACTTACTAATGTCCTAAAAATATTTTCTCACCAACTATTATCAGTCCCCTCTAAAAGAAAGTTGTATTGTACATTCCAAATCACTGCTTCCCTATGGCAATCTTTATATGTCAATACTAATGATAAACATCACTTTTCTGAGCAAGCATCTCAAAGACAAACAAAAGATTTCTGCTGCCTTGATAATAGTTTTGTGACTAAACCAAAAATTTCTTTGCGCCCCAAACAACCTTTGGGTTTGCAATGTGGCGAAATAACATTCTTTTCCTGCTCTCAAGCCAGAACAAAAAGATACAGTTTGTGGCAAGGACATATTCAAACATTACCTTACTCAAACGTATCCTTTACTGTACACCACAGTCAGTACAGCGTTTGCATTGCTGGCGTAGTGGCAGACCTCACGCCTCTAATTGTGCAAAGAAAAGAAAAAAATTTAAGTAAAAATGGGAGGAAACCCATGGCACAGTTGAAATTTCATTATTTTGAATAGAAAGGAACAAGATAACTTTAGATAATCAACATACAGATATCTGAGAATGCTTCTAATGGAAAAAATAATTTTATAAATTATAAAGTATGTTTTCAAAATATGTAATCAAACAGTAAATATAATCAAACAGTAATGTTAGCACTCAGCAGAGTCTTGATAATGCCGATTTTATTCAACAGCCATTTATTGAGAAACTGTCATGTTCTAGGTACCTTGCTAGGTGCTGGTGGTACAAAGGTAAAGACAAATCCAGGAGGTAAGGGCTGAGAGAGAAGTATTTATCAGACGGAGAGGCATGGAGGATACATTTAAGATAGAGGGAACAGCATGTACAAATGGGGAGAATCATGAAAGTATACTGAAAGGTCTAGCGAGGTACATTGGTCTTAGATTGGGAGGTACCTTGTATGCCAGATTTTACCCCAGAGGTAGTGTGGAAGCAGGACAGGCTTTTAAGGTCGGAGCATGAATCTGGTGAGAGTGTTAAGGATAAACTGGTGCGGGTAGCAGGGAAAGAGAGATTGTTGCCCTGTGAAAGACAAAGGCAGTGGAAATGGGAAGGGAATAACTGATTTAAGTGACTTGTCTTTTTTGAGAGAGAATCGATATAATTTGGTGGTTTGCCAGATGTGGGAGTAAGAGATAAACTTCTTTAAGGAGAGCAGTTAGTTTATTAACATGACTTAAATATAATGGGAATGAAGATTCCATTCTGTGACTCTAACCATGTCTCCAGCTGGGATATCCTGAGAAGTGTGATCCCCAGTGATCCTCTTGGCTGGGTCATTCGATCAGGAGGCATTTATGGTTCACTTTTGACCTGCTGTGTGGAGAGACACAAAAGAAGTAGAAGATAAAGTACCCCAGCCCCTCTCAGCTAAAAACTCCTCTTCCCCACATGCACACAGCCCTACCCCCCCACCCCCCTCCAATTTCTAAAAGATTTGAAGCTGTCAGCCAGAAGGTCATAAGAGATAGAATTTAGCCAGGTGGAGGGGATTGAAATAGAATGAGATGTTCCTTTGAATTGAAAGACAGAATGCAGGTGATAAAGAATGCCTGCATTCTTAAAGTCATAAAGTCATAAAGTAAGGAACCCAAAGAGAGCATGTGTCCCTGAGTCTTTTTTTTTTTTTTTTGGACATCATCCTGTGTTACAACCAGGAAACGAATATTTAAAAGGGACTCTGTTAGTTCCACGTGGCCATGCAGAGCCACACCCTCATGCCTGCTGCTGGGCGTGTCTGGACGCACTTCTCTTTGCTTTTCCCTGCCATCCACACTCAACATAATCTGTTCTTCTTGAGCCCAGAGTTGATTCTGGAAGTGGGGCAGAGATGGAAAAGGTGTTTTCTCTCTGTCCAGTGGGATCTTAATTCAAAAATATTCATTGAGTGTGCATTACATACATCAAGCAGGGGAGAAGTGTGTTTGGCATAGTGTTTCAGAACAGTGTTTTTCAAACTGGGTCATAAAACGAGGTTTTATAAACCTAGTTCATAAAGCAGGTTGTGACCTGTATTTTCTATAATTTTGTATAAAAAATATAACAAAATGGGAGATATCCAAGCAAAGTAAGAATAATTTTATGAAATTTGTGTCCATTTTATGTGTATTTGTATTCTCATGATGTAAAGTATTTTCTGACTGGATCATGACCAGAAGTTTTTTAAAGTATTGTATCTGGACTACTTATTGAGGACAGTTCATTTGAATGAGAGGTTAGTACAGCCCTGGAAACCAAACCCCATGCAGTATGGGAACTTGATTCCAGTTGTAACATTCTTACAAGTGAGTTTTCAGAGCACAACCTTTTCGTAAGATGGAGACCTATATTAGTCAGGTTCTTATTTCTAAATTTAGGGGGAAAGTAGCAGATATATTCATTTCCTAGGGCTAACAAAGTACCACAAACAGGGGGACTCAGAACAACAGAATTTGTCGTCTCATTGCCCTGGAGGTCGGAAGTCCCAAACGATGTGTTGGCAGAGCCGTGCTCCCTCGGAAGGTGCCGGTAATCTGTTCCAGTCCTCTCTGCAGCATCTGCTAGTCCCCTGCTAGTCCCCTGGCTTGTGGCAGCAGCGTAACTCCAGTGTTCACGTGGCGGTCACCCTGTGTGCCTGTCTGTCTCTGTATCAGAATTTTCCCTTTTCATACCGACACCACTCTAATAACTTCATTTTAACTGGATCACTTCTGTAAAAACCCTATCTCCGAATAAGGTCACTTTCTGATGTACCGGGGATTAAGGCTTCAGCATATCTTTTTGAAGGGACACAATTCAGTCTGTAACAATATATTTCAGATTTCCGCTAGGCATTCAAGAAAGTGGGGGGGGGGGGGGAATAGAAAGTGGTAGAAATATTTTTCTATCTTATCGAAGGGAAAAGTTCTAAATTTCTGGAAATATTGTTTTGTCTCCAAAATAATACCACTTAGTGTTGGCTAAAAATGCATGTTCTGTGAATATTAATAGCTTCAGCTTTTTACATTTACCCTTTAGGCAGAAAAATCCATTTCTCTTGAACTTTGATCATTTGTTTTTATTTCTACTGACTGTGTGTTGTGTTTTTAACCACAGTGTACAAATAAAGAAATGGTAAACAAAGCCGCTTGGGCTTACAGTAAGGAAGTATATATGCATCTACAAAATATCCTCCCAAACTACGGCAGCAAACGCTTAGCTGCGATTCAGTCTGAAAACTTTTACATTTGTTTCCCTCAGAGAACAGGGAGACTGTTTTTTCCATGACACCGAAAGGGGCCAAACCAAAACCCTGAGATCTGTAATGAGATTTTGGTGATTGCCTGTGTAATATTACCAACTGAAGCATGTTTTTCCCTTTTCATTAATGATGCCTAAGAAAATTTTAAAATAAGCTGTGAGAGAGAGAGAGAGGGAGAATGAGCAGAAGTTACCTAGTTGCTTTCCCAAAGGTGATGTATGCCACAAATAGTGTATAAAGTTAATAATAGGGGTACAAGAAGAAAATATAGGTCCTAGTTAATTTTATCTAATACTACTTTTAATTATACTACTTTATTACTACTTTGTACTACTTTATTTTTAATGATACTGCTTTACATTTCTATCTTTATTTGTTTAATGACGTGCATAATTAATATAGATAGATACTTAGTCATATATTGAGGGGTGTAGCTGCTTAAAACCTAATTTTAAAAAAAAATTGCAGTGACACAGAGCAGATTAGTATGGCCCCGGCACAAGGATGACACGCAAATCCGTGAAGCATTTTTAGAAAAACCTCATTTTACATGAGTGCATAGTCAAAAAAGTTCAAAGACTACTCCAGTAGGCATTGAAGGGGAGAGACACTCATTCTTTGTTTTGAGGTTGTTTATTAGGAAGAGAAAAACATGTTACAGAAAGGAAAATCTATTTTGTTGTGGAATATATTTTACATTTTTTAATTAATTGCTTTTATATTAAGCTTCTATATTGTTTGAAGATTGTGAACTATTTTTAAGATTTCATTTATGTTCTTTCATATCATCTACACTCATTAACGCTCATGAGTGTTATTTACAGCTGTGCTTTGCATTGTTAGGGCATCATTTCTGAAGTGGCTCACGCCTTAACAGGAAAATTTTGAGGGCTGTTTCTTATTTTCATCATCATGTTAATAAGCTGTAATTAGCATTATTGAAATAACTGAGCATGGAATCATTTAAAGGTTTATGTGTAATATATGAATATTTGAACTGAGTCGTAGAATAAGGTAGTAAAAAGCTTCATCTTAAAAGTTACCGTGTGAATTATTTTTGCCTTAAGCTAATTTAGAAAGAAGCCTCCCTTGATGGTCTCCCATGAAGAAGTAATTGACTTTGGTTAGGTTCAAGGTAGAATGTGTTTTATTAATCTTCTTCATGGTGAGTTTAGCTCCAATGTGTCAAAACACAGTTTGCAACAGGTAGGACACAGTTTTAGTGAAACTGGTGTGTTATATAATATTATCAGAAATTATATTAATTCAAAATTTATTTTTTAGTTCGCAGGAAGATGAAAGACCGCTGTCACCTTTCTATTTAAGGTATTTTATTTGACTTTTGTTGGTCTATTACAGGGAGCGGAAGAGGGTTAAGACTTCTTTGGGTTTATTTGCCCATTTTAATTTTTTTCAATAGAATATTCTACGTCATGGCCAGACTAAGCTCACTGGAACCCTTCATCATGTTGTTCATGCCCTGGTTTTCCTCTCTTTGGTTTAACAAATCTTAAATTGTAATATCGTTGAAAACACTAAAATTGAAAGAACATACGCATACATGCATAGCCCATGGACACAGACAACAGTGTGGTGAGGGCCAGGGGAGGGTGGGGTTGGGCAGAGGGGTTAAAGTGGAGGAAATGAGGAACATCTGTAATGGTGTCCACAATAAAAATAAACTAAGATACTTTGTTTTAAATTCAGAAATGTTAAGCTAGCCACTTTAATTTCAAAGACTGCCTGATAATTAGGCCATAACCTGAATTTGAAAAATCTCTCCTCTGTATATATATATTCCAACCAGGGAGGGGCGTGAGTACAAGGCTCACTTACTGAAGACGCCTTAGCTGATGTTAAAACATTTTCTATATAGTAGTGACATGAGAAACTAAATACACAGCAAGTTTATGGAGCCCAGGATTATTTTCTAAAGCTTATAATGCTAAAATAGTAACTATTAAAGCAGGTAAGTTTACAGAATGTTAAAGTGGATCACTTCTCTCTTGACTAAAATGTTTGCTATATTGATGTGATTTGTAGTGAACCATTCAACTGAGGTATAACCTAGAACCAAGTTTTTCTTAGTTACTGCATTTCTTTCGTCGCTATCTACCTCCCTCAGAGGCTTAGAAAATATGACCATATAAATTAAAGTTAAAATTACTCAAGTTTTTAAAAAATCGTTTCTCCACCTTGAAATCAATTAAAAAAAAAAAAGTGTCGGGATATGTGATACGCAGTTTGGGTATTTATTTTTGAATCCGATTTGTTCAGTCATTATATTTAGACGTCAATTCAACCACCAGTAGTTCAGAAATGTGTCATAGGACTTCCGGTTCAGCCAAGCAAATGCTTTCAGTAGTTTTCTGGCCTTCTGGGACTTGAAGCATATTACATAATCACTTTGTGGCAAGAGAGGGAGCATTTGAGGTTTCAGTCGAGGCAGCATGGTGGTCCATTTGATTCATCCTGGTTTCCCGCCAACCAAATCAGCATATTCTGGTTCATAGGGGATCTCAACTGTGCAATTACTGTAAACACATGAGATGTTGTTGCTGAGCACATGGTGACTCTGGCATTCATTACGTAAATACACACGACAGCATCAAACAAGAGATTACCATATATTAACGGAAATTAAGTTTTATGTAGTACAGAAGATTACAACACAGGGTCTTGCCAACTAACGAGAACTATTGGTTCTCCGAATGTCTTATTTTTATTACTCTGAATAACATCAAACTATGTTTTGTTTAGTGTTAAAATTTTATTTTTTTAACCACTATTGTAAAAAATAGATGGGAAAAAATGGGTTTTTAAGTCACAAATTTTCAAGGACCCATAGTTCTATTTTATATAATGTGATAATTTTTGTAATTACCTAGACTAATAATGCAGTCTTCAAAAAGAAGTTCTGTACTTGCAAAACGAAAGAGAATATAAAGAAAATTAATATATTACTGAACTTGTGATAAAAGCTATTTTACTTTTCCATGTTGTCATAAAAACTATAATATGATAAAAGTTAGAAAAAAGAATGAGTATGTGTACTAACCCACATTGACAATAGAGGAAAAGTTGAAAAAAAAAGGAAGTTACCAGCAGGAATTCTTTTCTTGTGAGGGAAATTTAAACTTAGTGGAGCTATTTTATAAATGCAAAAATCATAGTTATTTGCCCTGAAATTAAATTTCCACATGTAGTTTCTTTTTCTGAATAACATTGTTTGATAGTCTTAGAAATTATGTTAGAATTAGGTTGGTACAGCCCTGGCTGGGTAGCTAAGTTGGTTAGAGCATCGTCCCCATACACCAAAGTTGTGGGTTTGATCTCTGGTTGGGGCACATACGAGAATCAACCAGTGAATCAACCAGTGCATAAGTGAGTGGAAAACAAATCGATCTTTTCTCTCTCTCTCTCCCCTTCTCCCTCTCTCTCTCCATCTCTCTGTCTCTCTCTGTCTCTCTCTCTCTCTCTGCCTGTCCATCTCTCTCTGTCTCTTGCTCTCTCTCTCTCTCTCTCTCTCTCTCTCTCTCTCTCTCTCTGTCTCTCTCATAAAGGAACTCATATACAGAGGGCAGACAGGCATCCAGCTATTCACGTGGAGACAAGGTGCATTATTTATAACAACAAGACAGGATCTGTGTTTGCAGTAGAGGAGCAAGATGGAAAGCACGTGGTGTACTATTAGAGATTCCAGACCTTCCTGTGGCTAGGGGAAGGGGAGTGGAATGCAGACCAGGGAACCGGAGAGGCCATTTCAGTCATTACCTTGCTCCACTTTTCATCTTGTAGAATTTCAGTATCTCTGATTGCATTTCTCTTTTAACAGTCATGGCTGAACCACATTTGTCTACTGTACATTTAAATTGCATTCATATATTCTAATTCTAGATTAAATATCTTCTGTGATAAGAACTCTGTGCTCTCTGATTTCAGTACTTCTTCAACCTAACCTAACTCACCACAGAGCCATTTGTCCTTTTTTTAAAGGAAAGAAATAGTAGCTTCAAATCTACACCTGCCACTGTCCCCTGTGGCAAGTTTATGGCAGCTACAGTAGCTCAAACAGTAGGTTTCATTGTTCCCCAGATGCTCATTAGAGATTACCTGCCCTGTTAAGGTTATTAAAGAAACGAAAGGAAGGACAGTTTATGCCAAACCCTTAGTGAGATTGCCACAAAGTAAACACAAACAGGCAAACTTAACATGAAGAACATCCTTGGCAAGGCTGATGTCCGTACCTTGGCCTCTTCCATAGACTAGGCTGGAATCCCAGAAAAGGAGCCTCTGCCTCAATTGCTCAGATTGACATGAAAGCACCTTTTGGGATAGGTGTCCTCCTCCTGTGCCTTGTTCAGTGTGTTATTGTCTGATTTCTTTTGCCTCGACAGGCAATCAGATCTAGCTGGGATCTGTTGCTAATTCTACTTTTGTTTGCCTGAGTCTCCAAGCCTGGGTTTTGATTTTTGTGGTTATTTTGGTGTAAGAAGATGTTCAACGTCACTAGTCATCATTATAATACAAATCACAACTACCATGAGATTCACACCCATTAGGATGGCTGCAATCGAAAAGAGAAAGTGTCGGCAAAGATGAAGAGAAGTTGAAACACTTGTGTGTTGAAACAAAGATGAAGAGAAGTTGAAACACTTGTGTGTCCTGGTTGAGATGTAAAATCGTGCAGCTACTAGGGAAAATAGTATGAAGGTTCCTCAAAAAATTAAACACAGAATTACCATGTGATCCAGCCATTCCACTTCTGGGTATATACTCAAAAGACTTGAAAGCAGGATTCCAAAGAGATTGTTTGTACACCCATGTTCATAGCAGCATTAGTCACAATGGCCAAAAGGTGGAAGCATATCAAGCATCCACCAACAGATGAATGGCTAAACAAAATGCAGTATATACACACAATGGAATATTATTCAGCCTTTAAAAAGGAAGAAACTTATAACACACAAACAACATGGATGAACCTTGAGGACATTTATGCTACGTGAAATAGGTCAATCACAGAAAGACACATATTGTATAACTCTACTTATATGGATACCTAATGCAGTCAAATTCACAGAGATATAAAATAGAATGGTGGTTAATGGGTACAGAGTTTCAGTTCTACAAGATGAAAGGTGCTCTGGAGATGCATGCTGGTGATGGTTGCACAGCGATGCGAATGTACTTAACGCCACTGAATTATACACTTAAAAATGGTTAAGATAATAAGTTTTGTATTCTATGTATTTTACCACAATAAAAAAAAAATGAGGGAAAAACATGTCATGGGGAAATTTCATGCACACCCCTAGTTGAAAACCACTGAACCAGACCCACAATATAATTATTTTATACTGAAGAATGGTTATAAACTTTACTACTTTTTAACATACAATTCTTTAGGGATTCAATTTTGAGTTTTTGACATCTAAGAATCGCTAGTCATATTTTTTGAATAGTAAGAGAAAAGTATAGATTCTGGGTTTACTTCTATCAATTCTAATTAAAATAAGTGTATGCTTAGGCAATACTGAGAGACAAAGATAAATTATATAAATGTTTATATTTTTATGCTCACTCATGTCTTTCCTCAGCATAAAAAAGTGAAGGAAAAATTTACTCGTAGAAAATGACATTTTTGTGGCCATTCCGTCTGGTCTCTCAACTGCTTATTCTTCAGCCTCCCAGCCTCCCCACAGACTCCTGACTGTAGGAACTTCAGATTTAATAAAATGGAAACCTCTACATTAAACAAATAGCAGACTCACTTTGCCTGATATAACTACTCCCAGATTCCCATTTAAATTCTAATGATGATATAAAAGACAGAATCTAAAGGCAGCTTTATAACAATAATAAGGAGAAATCAATATGTCACATCACCAGTGGGATGAACTGAGAAACGTATTTTTGCCTTATAGACTTCATCTTCCATCATCTGAATGATACAGTGACCACAAAGAGAGAAGGAAAGGGAAAAAAATGACTGACTTGGAGTCTTTCCAACGTCTACCGCACTGACCAGAAAAGAGATTGACATTTCTCCAGCTGATCCCAAACTTATTTTCTGAACCATACAGACAGACCTGGGGTGCATATTCTTTTCACCTTTCTGTCTCCATCACTTTCTTTATTTCACTTTTTATTTAGAGACTAAAACATTCCATACACAAAGCAGCAGAGAGGAAAGGGTATCCCACTGGCATGGTCAGTCACCTGACAGAAGCATTTGAGAAAGGGATAAAGGCAGGAAGATTATTGAATTTAATGCATGCTTTCAAGTGTGTAGCGCATAAAGACAAACTACAAATTTGTCCCTGATTCTCCAGCTTAGTCATAAAATTGGACCCATAGCAAGAAGTATGCATTTTAGATTGTTCTAGGGCAAACTTAGATATTGGCTCTAAAGTCTAAATCCAAGAGGGGCATCTGCCCACAGCCAAGGGATAATGACATAAACTAAGAACACCCTACCAATCCACATCGTGGGCAATAGCTCTCCTAGACTGATTGTTCCCCCTTAAGAACCACTAAACACAAAGATCTATTTGGAACCTAGAAACTACAGAAAAGGATGCCCTGAAGACTGCTCATAAAAACAGGTTTCAGAGAATCATTTTTCATATGGTTCAGAGGAACAATTGAGAAGTAATATTGCTGCTCTTCTCCAGAAATGCTCAAGGGCATAACCAAGCTCTTTGAAACATGAGTAGGAACCTGTAAGAGGAGAATAAATTTAGAATTAAAAGGCTAGAGACATTGAAGAATAGCTGAAATAAGGAGAGAAAAAGGAGCCTAGAAATGTATTAGCAGAGATTTATAAAACTATGATGGAAGCAGCAAAGATCAGAAATTATTAAAAAATAAATACATGATGAGAGAGAAACTTGAGATCTCTCAAAATGAAGGAAACATATAAAGAAAAGGCTATGAGAGAAATAATGGTAGAGATGAAGGTCAGAGGTTGGAAAGTCAACCAGAAAGTTATTTTAAGGAAGAAAAGATACTAATAGAAATAGAAGTAGACATCAAAGTTATTCTATGCCCAGCTAACTAAGAGGTGAATTTAAAAATTTTTAAATGAAGAAGTAGAGACTTGATTATAATCATTGGTGGAAGGGCAAAGAAAGTAACAAAATTCTAAATTTCCTGTCTTGCATGTGGAAGATAGGAGAATAGAAGCAGGAGTTGAGAGTTTGGGGGATTTTGTTTGTTTTGGAGAGTTAGTTCCAATAATTATAGATGTATGGGTCTGAGAGGCAACTGCCAGTAGAATTGTGCATAGGATTCCTACATTTTAAATCTTCTCAGAGGCTAAGAGCAAAGACAGAAATCAAAGAAAAGGGAAGTTTCCCAAATTAGAAAGCATAAAGCAAAAGCACAAAACTAGAACAAATATGTCAGTTATGACAATAAATGTAAATGGATTAAATTCTTTAATAAAAGCTAAAATTACTTTTTAAAAGTGACTACTTGAACTATACAGGATGGGTCAAATGTAGGTTTACAGTTGTGAGTACACAAAACAGAATTTATTCTTGTGTTATTTGCCTTACAAACAACTATAAACCTACTTTTGCTCTACCCTGTATTTTACTTAAAAGAACCATAAAACAAAATGGCACAGAAAGATTAATAATTAAAATGCAGAATTTATATCTGGCACACCCTCCCTCCCAAGAGCACGCCCACACCTTTCTTCCATCTGAGGCATGCATCTCCTAAGTTTCTCCACGAGGCTTGCAACCAAGGACCAATGGGCAGCTCATCCCAGGCTAACCCCGAACCTGTCTCCAAGGCCCCCTTTTCTCTGACTTTCCCGTGAGCCAAAGCGACCCCACTTAGGCTCTCCCCTGTTGCTTCTTCTACCCTAAGCCCTTCCTTGATTCGCTGTTCCCAGCCTTAATAAATATACTCTCAAAATAAAGTAAATAAATACATAAAAAATAAAATACGGAATTAGTATCTGATAAATATAAACAAAAAGAGATGACGATATCAATACCAGAACTAGAGGTTAAGGCCAAATTTGTTCAACAGGATAAACCATATTTTGCTGTATATAATGCTCACTTTCTTGCCCAAATTTTGAGGGAAAAATAAGGATGTGTGTTATACATGGATAGTACTGATTCTGTATCTATATAAATGTGTTTAATTCTTTTATTTATGCTTATGTATTAAAAGTGTAACTTTAGAAAGCAATAACAATATCTGTATGCAAAATAACACCCTGTAATATAATAATCAGTGTGGTTTCTAAATAGGTAAAAGTTAAATCAAAAAATTTAAATGAAAGATTTTTTCCTGAAAGTTTGGGCCAGAAATGTGGGTGCACATTATACACAGCAAAATACAGTACTTTATTAGCTAAAACCCATACTAAAGACATAAAATTTATAAATAAATATGTATAAAGTATCATAGCATGAAACCATACAAATTTAACTCTTAAGTTAATGAGGATAAACAGGCAAGCACATTTATTTGAAGTATAGAATTTATACATACAACTGTATGTCTATAACAAACAGAATTTACAAAATAAATACCACTGAGAATTTTATATAATTAATAATTAAAATAAACAAGCATTACATATCCTATACTTCATACCCTACTAATAGGCTCAAGCATTCCTGCTACCAAAAAATTATTCGGCTACCTCTAAGCATTCTTGGAGAGCAGATATTTTAATAGTAATTTTTTTACCACAGTGTAATAACGAAATATTTTTAATCGATCACAGAAAACTCTTCTAAATGGAAGAAAAAGTTCAAAGAGGAAATAAAAACTTCAAATGTAGACTATTTAGAAGGAAAAGGGAAAAAAACACACGTATCCAAATTCGTAGATTGAGATCTAAGCACTTTTTTAGAGGTAACTTCAGCTTCTTGGAAGATGGAAAACAAATGAGCCACACATTCAGAATAAGTTATAGAAAGGAAGAAAAGCAACCTCTTGGAAACCAAAAACAATTTAATAAGAATAAAAGAAAACAGAAAAGGTGCTGAACTAATACTGGAATTCATCATAATTTATAGTTATTTGGGAGTGAAAATGCAAATTGTAAAATAGAAGACCCTCTGGTAAACAGGAAAAAGATGGAACAATGCTAATGCTAATAATCAGAATTGAAGTTTGCTATAAGGGATAAAGTAGTTTTTAAAAGATTATAGAATGCTTTATACAAGTTTATACTAATAAACATGAAAATCTGGATAATGTAATGTTCTGGAATGTATAAATTTTGAAAAGAAGAAAATTATATTAAATCCAAAAAAGTACATTTAATAATATGTTCTGATTCAAAGAAGTAGCTAGCTATATAGCCAAACATTTATGTGAAAAGTAGCACTATTTGAGAGTAAGGATATGTCCTGATGAAGGACATACTCTGAAGCCAGATCACATGAGATAGAATCAGAGCAGTGTAAACATGAATGAGATTCTAAACTTCTCTGCACCTAATTCCCTCATCTGTAAATGGGTACAGTGTATATAGTGAATTATCCATTTCATTTCATAATTTTGCTTGATAAACATCAAAGTCTAAAAACTAAAGAAACTCTGATTTCTTTTCACATAAAAACACACTAAATAAGTAAAATTGAAAACTATCACAACCTGAAAGAAGCTGTACAAAAGCTGAGAATTTTAACACTTTAATAGACTCTATTTAATTTGTTAGAAAATATTTAATAGAATATTAAGATATAGGAATGCAGAATAGCTTTTTCTCCAAATCAGTCCTAAGATTTAAAGGAATAGGAGACACGAACTTCCTCATAAAGTATGAGGATAAAAAATGCTCCTCCTGAGTCATATCCATATAGTATGTTTCCAATTTATGTCCTGGTATTATGTGCATAGTATATAACTCTAAACCAAAATGTTTATGTTCTTGTGTTATATGCATAATATATAACTTTAAAATGAAAGGCTTTTTAATCCAAACTGTCTATAACACCACAGCAAAAGGTTTATGCAGTTTTTGTCAAAGTCTAAATACCTATAAATATTCTATTAAATTTCTGCACACTGATAAGAGCTAAAGCCAAGTGAATAAATATTGAGGACTGAATATATTTGTTTTAATGTATGACACTGAAGAATGCAATAAAATCATGGAAAATTTTTTCTTCAAAAATCCATTATACAATTATAAGGAAATAATTTTACAATCATTTTATATCATTGATGCTGCATATCAACATTAGGCATTTTTAAATGATACTAAGAATACCATATTCTGTTAAGTAACCAAATTAAGAGTTTCATGCCATTTTGATGATTAGTTACATGATCTTCATCCTGAGTCTTAATTAAACAAACATGACATAATTGTCTTTTATATCCTTACTCGTTAAAAAGTTTGAGTAAATATAAAAAAGGATAATTGTATTTGACTTAATGGTTCCTTTTAAAACAATATGTTATTACAGGTAGGATCTTATACACCACAAAAAAGAGAACATACTGAAGTAGAGAACATACAGAAAAAGAGAACACAGGCTTTTTCAGGATGTCTGGTTGCCGTATATTCAAAACTTATTTTTATATGTATATTTCTTTATTTCAAATCAAGAAATCTGATTTTAAAGAATAACTTGTCAACAGGTATCTTGGCATCTTATCATATGCAATTTTTAATAGCAATAGAAAATTCAGTTGCATCGTCTCTTACAGTAGGCTTGGGTAATGAAATTGACCATAAAGCTGGAGTCTATACGTGAGCTTATTTCTTTCAGTTTTGAATACTTGCTTTAGCACTTAGGAAATGAACTCATTATTCAAGTGTTTAATATTGCTTAAGAAAGAACTTTTCTTAGTGAATCAGCCAAGGCTATGAAAAAAATTCATTATTCTTAACTGTTTGCAGAGGATAAAAAGCAAACTACATGTAGATGAAGGGAACCTGTCTTTCACTTTAGCTTAGTTGCTTATCACCTCTTTTGTCAATATCTTAGATTACCTCCAGGAACCAATTATAGCTATGGAAGCATCCCTATTTCTGACATTAAATATTCTTAGAAACCTTATTGGCAAGTTGATAAGCACATCCCACAGGAACTACGGAGGTAGAAGATACATTAACAAAGCCATTTTGGTATCTAATAAACTATAACTCTGACTGACACTGTGTCATAAAACTAAATATGCAACTTTAACCTTTTATAATGATTTAAACTTTAGGGCAATAAATTTTAGAACTAAAAGTAAACCTCAGAGATCACTAGCCAAGCCTTTCATTTTCTGTATGAAGAAACCAACACAATGCAGCCAAGCTAACCGACAGTCTATGATTTCAGCTAATGAACTTTAGAACTAAGATAAGATTTTCTCTTTCTGATTATCAATGGAAAGTGTTCTCACAGTACTTTCTTTAAAGAAATTCTATTAGGAAAATATGAAAGTATGGACACATTAAGTATACAAAAAGTTCCAAAAGACTATTAGAGAAATAATCGAATATAAATTTGTCATAAATCTGACCTAAGATCAATATGCTAGTAAAAATGAACATGATTTAATTACTTGTTTTTATTACTGATTTAATTCATTTATTTTTGCATTCTGAGAAGGCTTCTTAAAGCTGATTTAGATGGTTCAGGTCATTTTTTTAACTGTGAGGGGAATTTTATGTGTGGTCTTTTATTTACTCAGATTAGCATAAATTTTCCAACTCATACCTTCATTACTTAGATTAGAATGTTTAAAAGTAGCTGTTGTGGTATCTAAGGAATTGAAGTCTTGAAGAATTTTTAGTTGCAGGGATTTAGAACCTTGCTAATCAGTGTCTTCCACGAATGAACAGCATCAGAATCACTGGGGAACTTATTAGAAATGCACAGTCTCAGCTTTCCCTTCTCTAGACCTGGACGAACTGAACCCGAATCTGTAGGAACAAGACCCCAGGTGATTCTGATGCACATTAGTTTGAGAAGCACCTACTTAGTTAATAATCTCAGAACCTGAACCCGAATCTGTAGGAACAAGACCCCAGGTGATTCTGATGCACATTAGTTTGAGAAGCACCTACTTAGTTAATAATCTCAGAACCTGATCCTGTTTCTTGCCATTTCCTTGTCTCTTTCTCCCTTGCCTGCCTTTTTTTGTCCCCACTTATACCCCCCAAAAAGGAACATAAAATATCAGTGTGTGCTTTAACAAAAAGAAGTTCAGGTCTAAAGTATGTAGAAGGAAGGAGAGGAGATATATCCGTTCATTCTGAGATGGCAGGGGGGAATAATTAGTTACTTACAAAGATATACCTATATATCTTTGAAATGTTTTTAGCATCTAGGAGATCTACATCCTTTTTCCTCTTCTGGATTCCCCCGATCATTATTCGCATTGGTCCCTCCCAAAACCAAGGTTGTATAACTACACTGAGAGGTGGAGTACAGGGGTTAATTATACAGTGTTGCATTTACAGAGGGTGAGCCACAAAGCATCAAAAGCAGGGACTGTCTGTTCCATTTAAGGACAGACCAGCAAAGGATTTGTTGCTGGTTATATAACCTGGGAGCCACAGTGAATAACAGGCATTGTGAGGCAGAGGGGAAATGGCTGTGGTGAAAAGCAAAGTAAAATACCTAAATGCAGGGCTGCATATTCAAGAATGACTGTCAAGTTTTTCTTCTAGTGAATGAGTGATTAAAAGTCTAGTGTAGTGATTAAGAGCTTAGACTCTGAGCTAAAACTTTCTTGGTTTAAATCCCAACTCATTTACTTCTTGGCTCATGACCTAGCAAGTTACTTAACCTCTCTAACCTCTTCATCTGAAAATGGGAAAAGGAAAACAATAGAACCTCACGGGGTTATTATAAACAGTAAATGAGAAAATCTTTGTAAAAATACGTAACACAGTATCTGAGACATAGCAAGTACTCGCTAAGTGTTAGGGTGTATTTGTTTGTTTGTTCATTGATTCAGTTATTCATGAAGATTCTTGTCATCAGTTTCCCTTGTACACAATAACATTATTTTAGGTGGGTTGTTTTTTTTTTTTTTTTTTTTTTTGCAGGGTAGGGATTTGACTGTGGTCTGTGACCATGACAAAGAGTTGGAGCTTTAACCAGAGGTATTTCTCTAGAGTATCTGTTGATCTCCTCTGAGATAATGAGTACTATGCTGGGTATGTTGGTGGTAGTAGTGGTAGGGAGTCCAGTGAAAGAAAATGAGAAATATCATACAGTCCCTTGATGCACTTAGACTCTTGAGTTGCAAGAGATAAGATATACACATACATGGAAGAAAAACTCAACAAACAGTTCCAAAGCAACATGTTCATATGTTGAAAGTTATGCGATAAAAATTAGGATGTTTGGAGTGATTGAAAGGCAACCATTAATATTGGTCATTAACAGTTTTTATTTTCTTAAGGTGTGGTCTATAAAGAAGGAAGAAAAGGGAGAGATGATATCTATTAGGCAAAACAGTAGTTTGACATACACTAAATATTTTTATAATCTCTTCTTTTAAGCATAGATATTTTTGAATCTTGATTTAGAAGCTGATTAAGCCCTACCAGGACTGTCCAACCCACGGCCCAGAATGGCTGAGAATGCGACCCAACACAAAACTGTAAATTTGCTTAAAACATTATGAGATTTTTTTGTAATTATGTGTCACAATGTATTTAATGTGTGACCAAGGCAACTCTTCTTCCAGTGAGGCCCATAGGTGCCAGAAGTTTGGACACCCCTGAAATGTGAAGTGGGGATATCGACATGGTTACAGTAGCTGCCAGGCTCACCCCCTCACTGTGGTTATATAAACATAGAATGCAGGCAAGAGGGCGACATTATGAAGGGTGCTAATCAAACAGCGTTCTATAATTTCACCATCCCACTTTATGTTGACTACTTTTTAATACTTTCAAAGGAATTCAGGCTTTAGAGAAAATGGGAAGGTAGAGGAAGTTTAGAAATGTTTCTAAACTTTTAAAAGTTTAGAAACAAAAGAGCTGTAAAGCAGGTGTTAAGATAAAACATTATAAAGCTTGTAGTATTGTCTACCTTGAGGAATTTAGGAAGGAAAGGTGGCTTAGAAAAAGGTGGTGTAGAAACAGTCATGTAGAAAATGATGTTAGTTCCTTGTCCTCTGCTTGCTAGGGTCCGTGCTGCTCTCTCCCTGTCCAGAGCAGTATTAGAACGATGCTTCTGTGTAGAGATCCGGAAGAGGTAGGCAAGGAAGGGACAGATTTGGGCTGGGGAGAGCAGGGAATGGGTAGAGCTGGTAGCAGGAAGACAGTCAGCAGCAATTGCATTAATGTTTGGGGAAAAATAAAATCACCCGGAACTAAAGGCCATGGCAGTAGGGTGAGAGGTAGAGAGAGTTCTCAGAAGTCACTTGTGAAACTGTCTTGTCATGGACATCTTTAAAATGGAGGGGGGAAAAACACTGTTCTGGAATAAATACCCAGGGCCATGTCTAATTCTAGAAACAAGTGAAAATCAGCATCCATCAGGGGCCGGACGAACATCGTGCAGGACCACTCAGGCCCTGGCCAGTGCTTTAAGCCAGAGATCCCCTTCAAAGGTTTGGTTCACGGTCTCCGGTCCTGCACCTGTTTGACTTTCTTTCTCTTTGCTTCTTTTCCACAGTGCCCGTGTATCCCAAGTCAGCAATGTTTCAACATCGGAAGAGTAAGTTACTTGAATTGGAGAGGGTTTTTTTCCCTTCTGCTTGCCCACTTATTAAACAGAAAAAAGCCCTGGCTGGTGTAGCTCTGGATTGAGCGTCGGCCTGCGAACAAAAGGGTCACCGGTTCCATTCCCCAGTCAGGGCACATGCCAAGGGTTGTGAGCCAGGTCTCCAGTAGGGGGCACACGAGAGACAGCCACACATTGATGTTTCTCTCCCTCTTTCTCTCTCCCTTCCTCTCTGCCTAAAAATAAAATAAATAAAATAAAATCTTTAAAAATAAATAAATAAATGAGCATATCTTTAAAAAACAGAAAAAAAATCTAATATTGGATAATATTGGAAGATTAATACAATAAGCAAGCAAATGATTTTGAAAACTACACAAGAGGAGAGCACTAAGTAAGAAATGTTCCTATTTGATCTTCTGTGTGGGTGTGTGACCAGAGACAGCTTTACCATTTCAAATATGAGATTTTTTATTTATTTCAGTCTAAATAATACCAGAGTCCATATTTGCAGAGCAGTCTGTGTGCTTTGGGAGGTATGATGCAACAGAGGATGCAATTAAAGGTTAAAGTATTACCCGTGCCTTTACTTCTTCCTTTGTTAATTTTAGTCAGCCTCTATTTATTGTGTGCCTGCAATATGCCAAGCGTAGGGTTAGGTATATAATGTCAAATGAGCCTTGGGCTCAGCCTTCAGTCCAATTGGAACATAGAAAAGAAAGCAACACATCATTTTTCCACAGGACAGCAGAGGTGCTTCATTCGCTTTGTTCATCACGTGTCTTTTTCCTCCTAAGGCTTGACTAAAATCTAAACCCCAATCATCCGTGCTTGCCTACCTGTCCAGCTACCTCGTTGATTTCGCTTCAAGCACATGAGCCTCTGTTTCTGGAATAAGCCGACCTCATGCTCGTATCAGCCTCAGAGCCCTTGTTCTGGCTGTTCCTCAGCCTAGACACCCACTTTCTTTTCATTCGCCTCTTTGTTTCAATGTCATCTTCTTCAAGAAGTTATCCCTGACTACTCACAGCCACTCTCCAGTCCTGTACTCTCTTTTGTAGAAAATTTATCACTATCTGAAATGTCATGATCTGTTTATTATCTGTCTCTCCTCCTAGCAATGTATATATTGTCATATCTGTGGCTGTACTAACACCTAGAAGGATGCCTGGCATATATTAATTACTAAGTAAATATTTGTAAATAGTCCCTTGCCCAAAGATTTTCCCCACTGGGACATGGGTGGGCCTTTCTGGAGCATCTTCCATCAGCAGGGACCAGAAGGAGGGAAGAGAGGAAGATGTAATGTGATGAGGAGGAAGAGAAACGGATTAGAAGAAGCATTAATTGGTATGAATTTGGATCTATAGGATGAACTTGGATTTGTTTTCTTTTTTGTTAGGTGAGGAAGCAATCAGAGGGCAGGATTGACCTCTTACTAACTTTTGTGAATTTTAAAGAGATTCCAGAATTATACTAAGATTGACATGTTCGTACCTATTTGTTTCCTGATAACCTTTACTTGTTCTATATCTCTTGTAGTTTGCAAAAGGTGTGGTGTTTGTCTATATGTACACTTTATGTACCCACATTCCCATGTACTACTATTAGGTAACCTTGAATCACTGGGACAAGGAGTTCTAAATATAAAAGCTCTAATGCCCAAGTTAGACTACACTTGCTCATTGTCTTAAAATAGTTTTAATGAAATTACTATGAGTCTATTACAAAACTATACTTGAAAAATCTAAAGTTCTTAAATTTCTAAAATCCATTTCATTTGAATGAACGTATTTCTCAATCTGAACATTTAAATATATATATATGGCTCTTTAATTTTAACAGCTTTATTGAGATACAAAAAACCTACATATATTGAGATCCACAAAAACTGCACAAATTTAATGTATATAATTTGATGAGTTTGGGTGTGATTCTTTTTTTCAGATGAAGGAAAACATCTCTTAAAGAGTATAAGCTGAGAATTTTTGTGTCAACTTAATCAAAATTATTGCGATGATGAAAGGTTTAAGACACATTGAAAGATTACATAGCTTTAAAAACGATACCTTATCATGCTCTCTTTTCAACCTCTGTGCTTCAATATTTTTCTCAGGTTTAACAAATAAATTATTCTTCCATCTTCAGTGATATATATTGGGTTGTTTATATGAATACAGCTTCAATCATATATATCACAGTTTAATTGAATAGGTTCAGAAAGATTTTGCTCTTCTGTTATGAGTGGTAATTGTTCTGGTGAGGTGTTCTTTTATTAGCATTACTCCCTGTATAATTTTATCTCGGAAGAATTTTGAATAAATAACAGGCATCATAAAATTATTTGTGCCAGCTTGCTTTGTAAATAATACTCTCCTTCTTTGCAAAACTGGTATGAAATTTGGAAGAAACTCACCTTTGTAAGAATAGGTCCATTATTATTCTATGAGGAAAAAAAAAATCTTTCCTCATCCTGCCTTATATTAAATGACCTTATTTCCTGAATGCCTCCTATAATTGTTGCTAGACTTGTTGTGAGCATTTCAGTAATCCTGGACTCACAAAGAGGAGAGACACAGTTATCAGATTGGTGGAATTTGTTCAGTTTAGTTTTGTTTTTAATGCACAATGCAAATATTCTTGAGGCGAATACCTCATATACTGTCTTTGCTCATAAAGTTGTTCTTCCATTAGAATACCAATATCTTCATATTTATGGGCATGTATTTTTAAAGACAGTCGTTGATAAACTTAATTGCTTGCATCATTCTGTATTCTTCTTCTTCTTTTTTAACTAGACTCTTAGAAAGAACCATCCGGTCGGCTGTGGAACAGCATCTTTTTGATGTTAATAGTTCTGGAGGCCAAAGCTCGGAGGACACAGAATCTGGATCATCCCCAGCAACGTCCACCACATCCGCCAGACAGCGACGACGCCTGTCCAAGGAGCAGGATGAAGTGCGACCTGGCAGAGACATGTGAGTTGGCGTCAGTAATTCTTGTTTGTGTTTGCTCCTCTTCTTTTAAAAATATACACCTGCATTCATCACTGTGTCATAGTCACTCTCATTGTAGTATTTAAGGTAAAAGTTTAAAAAGTTTTCATTTTGACCATTCTAAATTTAACTAACCTGTGGAAATTCATAGGTGGTTGAGTAAACATTTCAGTTTTGTCTTAATTTGGCACGTTGTAGGAAGCCACCTCTGATTTAACATATTCCATAGCTTTCCTGTGAACATCTTATTTCAAAGAGTCCTGAAAAAATGGAGTACATTGCTATGTGCCTGTCCAAAGGTGGTTTTTTCTTGTTAGACAACATTCAGTTGGCTGTTAGACTATCATATGAACCAGCATATTTTTCTACTATATTGACCTAATTAAATACTAGAATATCTCTCATATACTCTGACAGTTGACTATGTTTTAGTGTAAGAAAGGTTGAGCTTTTTTAATCAAAAGTGGAAATACTTGAATTTTCTATTATTATAATGACTAATTTTAAGGCATTCCCACAGCATGAATTTCAAGAATAGTATTACAAGGAACTTTATTCTCCATTAAAAGGTTTGATAATTACAAATGAACAGTTATTGAATAATCGTGATTTAAATTTTCAAGGAAAATAAATTTATATGTAATAGACTATATTCCTATATTTTTCCCAAAAGTTTTAGTATTTTTTATACTGTAGCATTTAGGCACCATGAAGTTATTGCTTTGAATTCATTATTAAATGTCAAAGACTAAATTATACCCTAGTTCCTATCATTCTTTCTTACCTGAACTCATACTCTACATCAAAGTCTTTATTTTAAAAAAAAGAAGGAAAACTTCTTGTTGCTTAAAGAAAAACACAGAAGATAAATGGTATAAGTAAACTTCATGCCGCACATCACTTAAGCGCAATATGAACACTGTAATTTTAGAAGTAAAGCTGCATCAGTGGTATAACCGACTAACTTTTCAAGTGACTTAAGCAGCACTTTTGTTTTAATTTTTATTGAGCAATAATGGACATACATCACTGTATAAGTTTAAGGCATAAACATAATGATTTGATTTACATGTATTGTGATATAATACCAAAGTAGGTTTAGATAATCAGCACTTTAAAAAAACACACACATGCTCATTTGTCTTTGACCTGGTGGAAAAGATAGGGTGCTATAATGTTCCCTTTAGAAAATGGGGAAAATATGATACAGGAGATTTACATTAAAATTTAAAATTGGCTACTGACTGAGCTTTATAGGCAGTGTTTAGGAGTGTGTTTAGTTTGTGAACTGCTTATATTGTGTTATACAGCAAGTACAAATTATTCACTTAACACCGTTCTTATCCTCTACCTCATTTTTTGCCAAATTGCAGCAACGCTTTGGATTTTTAAAATATCCTTAGTGTGTCACAACACCATGCTTTTCACCCGCCCTCTTCATTTGGACAAAGGGATAGGAGCGGAGGTTGGAAGAAGTAGTGAGGCCAGTAGAGAGATGGACAGTGGCGGTAGTGATGGTGGGAACACAGCAGAGGTCAAAAATGAACAGAATCTAGACAAGGAGAGAAATATGAAACATAGGGTAACCTCTCCTGCAGATTTTACATGTAGGTTTCCAAGTCCAAGGATGTTTCTTGCTTTTTTTTAATTGATTTGAGAGAGAGAGAGAGAAACGTCGATTTGTTGTTCCACTCATTTATGCATTCATTAGTCGTTTCTTGTATATGACCTGACCGTGGATCGAACCTGCAACCTTGGCGTATCGGGACAACGGTCTAGCCAATGCAGCCACCTGGTCAAGGCAAGGGAAAACCCTCTCCTAAGCTGACCCTTGGGGCACTGTCATGCCTTGATGCGCCTTCCTCAACTCCCAGCCAATACTGAACCACTTCTCTGAGCTCTCCGGGTCTTTGAAAAGCAAGGCCTAAATCTGTCAGGACCCTGACCTACTACTTGTTCCCCCATGAAGGTCTTTTCATATGTCCCCAGGAGATACACTAACATGGCATCAGTAGTGAGAAAGTTGACAATCATTATTATAGCCTATAGTAAGTATGCTTTTCTCAATATATGCTTATATGTAATTGATTCCCTTATCTAAGATTTTCATCAGGATTTGCTTCAAAGGAAGGAAAGACTAACCTAGACTTTACTATGTATTCTATTAAAAACTGTTAGCCCTATGGAATGGTTAAAAATCTATTGAGAAATAGAAATCTTTGTGAATTACTCTCTGTTATTTTGCCTCTAACAAATCTGAGCTGCAGCCATATTTTTAAAAATATCCTTGAAGCCAGTGGTTACCATATTTTGAGATGAGATTAAGGAGTCAATACAGTCTGTACTAAAATTATCATGGCAGATTTTTGAAGTAAGAAATACAGAAGTTAGACTAGATTAATATATACTTCATTTTAATGTACATGTTTTCTGATTTGTCTAAATTCATAAGGAAGTATTATCAGGTGTAGATTATTATTTGCTACAATAAAAACATGAAAACTTAGACAATATATTTATTATGTAAAAGGGTATAGTTTAAAAATTTACTACCTGCTGGGTGCATGGAAATTTTGAATCTTGGTGACAGGTATATGAAAGGTCATTGTGATGAATGAAAATTTCATAATAATTACTTTTAAAAGCAAAGCATAATTTAAGTAAAAATGATTTTAATATTCTAAAATATGATGAACTGGAAAAATTTTTTATTATATAAATATATTAAATTCCTACTGCAAAGTAAAAAAAGCATGCTATGTTAGGGGAAAAATGAATGTTTCAGTATTGGTAGAACATTAAATGTATATGTAGGGGTGAGGAAACTCTGAAAAAAAAAAACACAACAAGATATGAGATCTAGATAGTGAAAGTGAGATGCCACGGAGATCTCAGGTCAAGTCAAAGGTAAGCAGTGTTGAGTATGATTGAAACCTGTCAGAATGTTGCAGGAAGGAAGGAATTGTACAGCAGTGCCCCTCACGCTCCCATAGGTCCTGTGGTGAGAACCATTGACTCACACAACAGAGAAGACTTTCCTTTGAGAACAGGATTTCCACATGAGCAAAACTGCACAATCAGATTTTCATATATTTATTTGAATAGGATTTATTCCAGCCATTCACTCACTATTCAAAAGCGTCTAAAATAAACTTTGTCTTTTAATTTCTAAAAATAATTTTTAGCTTTTGTATTAGTCTGCTAGGGATACCATAGCAGACTACCACATACTAGGCGGCTTAAACAACAGAAATTTATTTCCTCAGAGTTCTGAGAATCTGGAAGTCCAAGACCAAGGTGCTGACAGGGCTGATGAGACCTCCCTTTTTGACTTACAGACACTGCCTCTTCACTGTGTCCGCGTGTAGCCTTGCTGCTGTGTGCACGCTCTCCTGGTGTGTCTCCCTCTTCTCATAAGGACATCTGTTCTATTGGATTAAGCCCCCACCTTTGTAGCCTCGAGTAACCTTAATTACCTCCTTAAAGACCCTGTCTCCAAATATAGTCACATTGGGGATTAATGTTTCAACATATGAATTTGGAGAATTCAGTTTAGCCTATAACAGCTTTAAAAAATTATAATTGGATTTATACCCCAGAGTTAGGGGAAATATGAAAAGTGACCAAGAAGACTTTAAATAGTAAAACGAACAGTTTTGAATTTCGTAACAAACTCATCCAGTCATCCACAAAAGGCATTGCTCTCAGCGCATGGAGGGGAGAGATTTGAGAATACTTGCATGAGTATATCTGCTGGCATGTTAGTCCCTGTCAACTTTCCCTGATCTATTCAATTATTTTATATTATGATTTTTCTTACAGATGTTGCTCATATTTTTTGTATAATTTTCTAAATCTATGTATTTTTACATTAAAAGTTCCATAAAATAAGAATAAATTAAATATGGAATATTAAAAATCACCAAAGATAATACAATATCACTTTGGAAATAGTGTCATAATATTAATTCATAATTTTGCTCCATTGTAACCCATCTAAGACAGAATATGAATTTGGATTGCAGAATAAATATTTAATGTTATTCATTTTTGGATATGGTTGAATTGATAGTAAAATATGGTCATCTATTTTACTCTTTAGAGTTCATTTATTTTAAGATATAGCTTTAGGTGTTTAACTAGGTACCTTTAGGGTCATACCTTGAAGAAGAGTAAAATCTCATTCATCTGTACCCTCTCGAGCCATGGTGCTGGACTGATGGTTTAATTTTCTCTATGATATAGTAAAAGGCAAACAAATATTTTGCTAAGTAATTTAATTTTGTGGAAACCTCTTAAAAGAGAATGTTTAAAATACTTTAGGAAAACTATTTCAAGAACATTAAATAAACTAAATTGTATAATTATGACATTTATATCTACTTGTAAAGCTAAATCATGAAGCACCTCTAGTTATAAGCTTACATCCTGGACTCCTTGCACTGGGAAGTAACAAATCTATATTTCAGTGAAAATGTTTTGTATTACATAAGTTTTATACCATTTCTACCAAAATTATCTAACATGGTCAGATTTAGATATTAATGCAATTTTACTATGCCAAACTGCCTTTATCATTTGGTAAATCAATATGTCCCATTCTAAAGAAACATATTATATTTCCTTTTCTGATTTTCTCTATACATTGTAGTACTGTATAAAATTTATTTGTTCATTTATGTATGTATATATTATATATACATATATATATTATGTGTGTATATATATATATATACATATATATAATATATATGGGGGAATTATTTTGTTAGGCTTACACTAGTCTTCCTGTTTGAATACAAATTACTTTTGGTACAAATACAAAAGTTGTTCATTGTTAGAAAAACAACCCTTGCCAATTTGCCTCTAGGAATAATTTTATGGTGATTTATTTGGCACCAAGAGGTCTCAGAAGTGACTCTGCTCAGATTTTGATCAAAGATGCAAACCAGAATTTCTAGGCACTCTTCTGACTCCTATGAGACACAGTAGCAGTGTCATTAAAATGTCCCTCTTACCTTTCAAAATACAATTAAGATAATTTTCTTTCAATTCTAGGGGACTTACCAACAAAGAAAATATTCCTGCTGGGTTCACCAACCTTGATGATTATATTTTAAGTGCTCAGGAAGTGGAAAAATTACATGAAAATACTTCTGGCTATATTGGAGAAAGGGGCAAACCGAAACGTCAGAAATCCAGTTCCAAATTTTCTGAGCTCAATGAAAATCAAGATGGTCTTGTGGTAAGTGAATAATTTTATAGAATTTTAACTTGTGACCAACTAGGAAATGTCACATTTCTTTTCCTTTCTTTGTAAAAAATAAATAATAATTTCAATCTTGGATTTTACAGAATTATAAAATACGAGGTCTGAAGGAGACCTTAGAGCTACTAAGTGTACACAATTGTATTTCTTTTATAAAGGGGAGAAAAAAATGGGACAACCGTAATAGCATACTCAATAAAATATACCAAAAAAAGGCAACAGAATAAAATCATCCAGAGGCAATGCAAGAGAAATAAATAAATAAGTTAGTAAGTAAATAAATAAATAAATAAATAAACCAATGATGAGAAAGATTATATTCTGCCAAAGGAATTAGAGAAAGAACCACTTTGATTTCCATATTATTCAATTTGGTCTGATTTTTGTCTCATTCTCTTGAGCATTTTTAAATTTTATTTTTGGAACAAAATTGTCATTAACTTCCATTTGCCCTTGTTTTTCCACATTCTATTTGTTCTTGTCTATATAAATATGTAGAAAACAATTTTTAATGAATGAACTTAACAGCAGCTGAAAGAAAACTACAAAGGGAAAAAGAATCAGCTGTCTTCATGTCCAGACATTTATTTCCAAATCTAAATTCTTCAAAGTATTTTCTTCCAAATTAATCAGAAACACAAAACAATTACTGTCCTACACAGTTACCTCAGACCTGAGCCTAGGATCATTAATTTGATATATAAGTGTTACAAGTGATTTCAGTCAATAACTAAATAATTATTTGGTTTAACAGTTAATATACATCATCCTTTTTTGTGTATGCTTTGGTTTCTCTGAAAAGTGAGAACCAAAGTCTGTCTTCTAATTCTCTTTAGTTTTAAAAAAATCTAACCAAAAAAATATAAACTGAAGATGGATTTTATAACATAACATGAACAGATATTCCTAATAAAAATAGGTAATATACATTCTTACTGTTTAGCGTGTAAATCCTCTGATCTACCTTATCTCTGACCAGAAGCTGGCTCCATGCTTGGTACGTACATTTAGCAAAGCTTATGTGCCACCTATTTTTTTCATTATCGGTTTTTACACTTGCTCACAGAAGATTCCCAATGTTGCCCTAATAAATTATACATAAATGCAAGTTTAAGAAAAGCATGTTTATTTTTTTTCCCCCAAATGTGTCGATACTCTGTTTCTAGAAATAAACCGATCAGTTGGAATAGACAGAAGATAGTCGTTTACTTCAGACACATGTCAGATACAGTTCTCCAAATAAAGAATATAAGCGCTGAAACCGTTAAATAGTAAATGGTATTTAATGTTAACTTAATTCTTATTTTGGGAGGGGGAGTAAATTTTTAGAAAAATCACACTAACCTTATTAGCTTTGTATTTGGCCCATGATTTGCTTATCTGCCAAACAAAATTATGGTGACTAAAAGTCTGATTCTTGGCTTCTTTGAAAAGAATGTATTAATACTTCTCTGTTTGAATCCCTTTTTACTGAACTGAACCCATAAATTTTTTTGCACCAGGAATAGTGTCTAAAATTACCTAAATTGTAATAACTAATAAAAGTAGAAAAGTACATTTATTCCTTAGAACATGTGTTTGATTATAAAAACTATGGACATAGTCTTTGTTTAAAATCATTTACCATATTTTGCCAGGTATAATGCACACTTTTTTGCCCACATTTTTGAAGGAAAAACAGGATGCTCATTATGCACAGGTATAATGATTATACGCCATGGGTATAATAATGGATATGATAATCCTGTGTTTAATGTGCACAAAAACGTGGGTGTGCATTATACACGGCATAATATGGTAGGTGGGAGAGCCTGATTTCATTTTGGTCTTATTTATGTGAAAGGATTTGCCCCCACGTTGGTTGCCAGTTTCCGCATTCCGGGATTGTGCATGTCACATGTTGACATAAGTGAGCTAAGTGGACCGTGTCTTTGTTGCAATGAATAATTTAAAATCCTACCAGCACAACTTAGAAGAAAAACTTTCTTCATTTATAAAGTAAAGGTGTTCTTTAAGGCCTATCGTGACTCTCATATTCCGTGAATTTTTAAATCTAACCTTCACAGGTAACCACAAAGCAAAGAGCCAGAGAACATAACAGTGACTCGTATTTAGACTGCATCCCGAAAGTTCAGTTGTGCATCTTAACTAACACTACTTTTAATCTTCTAATTTCACTTTACCCAGCTCTCCTTCAAAGTCTTTTCCACTCCATTTCAAGTTCTTTGCACCCTGACTAAACATTTGTGTATATGGCTTGGGGACGAAGGTGTAGTACATAATTATATGCCTTCCGTGTGCCAGGAAATATCCTGCGGATTCAACAGTGAGAAGAGTGGGCAAGAACTGCTGCCCTCATGGCGCCTTACATCCTCATCGGGGACACAGACAATAGTCAAGAAAAATAAGAAAACATAAGATATATTAGATAATGATAACTACTAGAAAGAAGAATAAAGCAGGAAATGGGAACAGGAATTGTGAGGGGGCAAGGGATGCGATTATAAATAGAGCGGTCAGAGAAGACATCTCAAGAATTTGATATTTGAGTACAAAGACCTAGAGGAAGTAGGGAAGCAAGCCCTAGCAATACATGCAGTGGCAGGCGGCAAAGGCCCTGAGGCAAAGGTTTATCTGCACTGTTCAGGGAACTACAAAGACACCATTGTAGCTGAAAGAGAGTGAGCAAAGTGAGAGAGGTAATGGAAAAGAGGGCAGATGAAGTCAGGCCTCAGAGATCATTGCCAGGCTTGGCCTTGACTCTGGGCGAGATGAGAATCCACTGGAGGGTCTGGGTAGAACGGGGATCCGATTTACTGAAATTTCGCTTGACTGCTACATTGGGAAAAGATAGAAAGTAGGCAGAAGCAGGGAAACCAAATTAGGAAGCTATTGCAACATGACGGTAGTTCGAACTCAGGTGATAGCAAAGCCAGCACACACTGCCTTGCAAGTGGTACAATGTGCTCCTCCAGGCGGCACTGTTCACGTCGCCTAAAATGGGAATGGTTCCTCCTGGAGTGGTACAGGGCAGTAGTCATGAAGTAATAGATGGGCTCTGGATATACTTTGAAAGTAGAATTGACAGGACTTCCTGACATTACCTGTGGGGTATGAAAGTAACAGAGGAGTCAAGGATGACTCCAACATTTTTGACCTGAGTGACTAGAAGATTTGTGTTGCCAGTTTGCTGACACGGAGGAGGCAGAAGTTTGGGGATAATGTCATGAGTTCAGTTTTGGACATGTTACGGTTGAACTGCCCATCAGATATCTAAGAGGAGGGAGGCAAATGGATTTCTAGGCCTAGAGTCTAGGGAGGATACCCTGACTCCAGATAACAGTGTGGGAGTCATCAGCAGATAGAGGCTATTTAAAGGCAGTATGCTGGGTGAGTAACCCAGGGAGCAGTGTGGACAGAAAAGAGAAGTGACCTCGGGGACCATGAGCCTGAGGCATACCAACATTTAGAGGACGGGGAGATGAAAACATACCAGTAGGAAAGATTTAAGAAGGAGCAACAGTGCAGTAGAAGAAAAATGAGGTGAGTCTGTTGCCTTGAAAACTCAGAGAATCAAGTATCTCGAGTTGGAGGGGGAGGGTCGGTTCATCAAGTGGAAGACTGCGTTTGACCATTAGAATCTGCAAACTGGAGATCACTTAATAAAAGCAATTTTGGTGGAGAGATGGTAGCAAAAGCCATTTTCCAGAAAAAGAGGAGAGTAACTGAAGACAGTGAGTAATAATGTCACAGTGAATCTCACCAGCCCCCGACACAGCCAAAGAGGAGATATGTTGTAGACCTTAAAAAAAAAAAAAAAAGCATCTTGCAAATTTGAAATGTCTAAAGTGGGAACTGTCAGCTGTTTGGGCACTTTCCCCTTTGTCCTTTTTATCTCACGATGTTATGACCAGCAGAGGCCAAGAGAATAACAGATAATTCAAAGCTCGGATGTTAGCGGCAGTAAGTGGCATTGGAGTCCCCTGTCTTATCACTATTACCATGGTCTCAGCCTTTTCCTCTCACCTTCAGCTCCTAGCTCAGGCCTGTGCCCTTCAGTATGTCTCAGCAGGAAACCTTATCTCCTAGTTTACTTTGAAGAATTAAGACAGCTGGCTTGTGTTTCAACAAGTTTCCTCAGTCCTGTTTCAGAATTTCTCTAGATCTCCACTCATTTTATTTTCTTACCTCGTCAAATGATAAAGTGGTTTTTCTAAATTCAAAGGTTAACCTTTAAGGTTAAGATGTGTCTTTGGAAAGTCTATTTTCTACATCCATCTCTCCACCCTGCCCCCGTGTATGTGTACAAACATAGACACACACATTTTTCATTGCTTGCTTCATTGGCTCATTTCCGTTGGCCTAGAAAAAACCTCTCTCTAAAAACTCTCTAGAGCACAGTTTAACAGTTTGAATCAGAAACCATAATTCAATCATGCATTATATCCAGTAGCCCTACCCTGCTGCTTTGTTCTACTACATAATCTTAAATATGGAAAAGGCCATAAGTATTAATTTTCTCACCGCAAGGATATCTATAATTATGGAGAATTAGAAGCAATTTAAATGTTCAAAAGTAGGGGACCAGATAAGTAACACTTGTGCCTCTATGTCAATTCAATAAAATATTATGCAACAATTAAAAAGTATGGTTCCAAAGACTATGTAATAAAATAGAAAATATTTGACAAGTTGTATTGTAAGTGCTGTGCATATATTTTCAAGTTACTTTCCCCAATAATCCACAAGGGAGATATTCTTAATATTCTAAACATGGGGAAAGTGAGGCATAAGGTATTAACTAACTAGTTCAAGATCACGTGTAAATAATGAGGGACTCTGCTATCCTGTCATACTCTCCCTCAATATTAAAAGTAGATCATGAAGCAGTATTTACAGTGCCTGTGTTTGTGTGTGTGTGTGTGTGTGTGTGTGTGTATCATTCATTCCTAGGGAAAAAACCTGAAAGGAAATACACGTAAAAGTGATTGTATGTTTGTATTATGGTGGTGGTGGTAGTATTAGAGGCAATTTTTACTCCATCCTCTGTTTTCCAAATATCCTATGTGTGAGTATACTAATTCTATAAATGGCAAACATTTACTATATAAAGAATAAATGCATAGTTCAGTAGCTCTCTTACTCATAAACAACTTCAATTGGATGTCACACACTCCCTCTGAAATCGCACGCAAGGCTCACAGAGGAGCGTAAGTCTTAGAGTCAGAGCCGAATCCCAGTTTCATGTTTATCACTTAATAGCTGTGGGCAAGTGGGCACGTTCCTCGGTTACCACAGTTGTTTCATCTGTAAAATCAGGGGTATTAATATTCTTGTTGTCATTTTTGTGAGATTTAAACAGGAAAAACCAAAAACAGTACATATTTAAGCTCCTTTCTATTCCCTCTGCTCCGATCTCAATATCTTTCCCCCATTTTACCATCAAACATTTTGAACAGTCTGAACTTGTTATTTCCAGTTCTTTTCACACTTTTTCATCAACCCCTGTAGCCAGAATTCTACCCCCACTTCTCTGAAGAAACTGTTTTCTTCATATCACTAGTCGGACTTGTTAAAACTGGCCTTTCAAGACCCTTGTGCTATGACGTCCGCTTGATCCTTGGCCTCTTCAAGACCGGTGCTGCTTGATACTTTGTCCCTTTTTCTCAGAACTCTTTCTCCCTTGGCCTCTATGATTGTGACCTCTCCTTGTCCTCATACTTCAATGACTATTTTATTTTTTGCTGTATCCTTCACTGGCTAACTTCCCGCAAAGCAAACCTGAACGTAAATGTTACCCAGATTTCTGTCTCATACCTTTTCTATCAGCACGTTATCTGAGAGCTTCTCCACTTCCATGGTGCCAGATGTCACCTCTCTACAATGACTTCCAAATCACCATTTAATTGATGCTCTCTGCAGTTCACCTTAGAAAGTACTTCAAAGTCAGCATGTTAAAACCAAACTTACTGTCTTTTCTTTTTCTCTTTTGATCTCTTTTTCACTCAAGATACCCATCAATACATCAGATTATCGTCGTCTTGGTCATTTTCTAAGTCCTTTTTTTTACCCCCAATCCTTCTTCCAAATTTCTAATGGCTTGTCAAATCTTGTTGACTCTACTATAAAAATGTTATGTGCACCACCCTTTTCTCTTTTTATTGCCATTACCTAGCAGAAGCCCTAATTATAAGTAATCTGGAACCTCAAAACAGCCACCAGCATATGTCTACACCTCCTTCCTCTTGCCTTCTGCCTTCTTCATACCGTTTTATCTGCTACTGCAAAACAATCATCTGCTCTTTCCTCTGTACAATACAACTGAGCAAGAACTCTTGTCAAAAACTACATGACGATTATTCTCTGAGTGGTGTCAACATAGGGTAAAGAAGCCAGCATTGTGAGCCACGGATTTAAAATTACTCATTCCTTCAGTCATACAACAACGGAAACTTATTGACCAGCACTATTTAGGCACCAGGAACACAAAGGCAACCAAACGAACACACTCTCTGTTTTCCTGAAGTTGACATTTTCAAAGGATGAGACAGAGAAGAATCAGCTGGCAGTACGTGCTGCGGAGGGAAATGAAGCTGGATGGATAGAGTAGGAAGTGGTGGGAGATCAGGGGTTGATTTCGTACAGATTAAGGTCCTCAGGTCGGGCCTCGGTGAGGATCGGACTCACACAGGGGCCGCAGGGAGGTAAGGGAGCCATCAGGATATCTAGAGAGAGACTTTCCAGGTAAAGGGAGCAATAAGGCTTCACCTTTTGAGGCTAAGGAGGAGGCTACAGTGGTTGGAACAGAGTTGAGGGAGGAGCAGTGTAGGAGATTAGGTCATGATCGTTAAGGCTTTGTAGCCATTTTTAGATCTTTGGCTTTTACCCTGAGTGAGGTGAGGAGCCGTTAGAGGATTAAAGGGAAGAAAGTCATTTTCTGATGTACCCTTTGAAAGGATCACCCAGGCAACCGTGTTAAGAATAGCCCAGAGCGATGAGGGATGGACAAGAACTGAAGCAAAATAACTGGCATCATCTCAGCGTAGACCAGGTGACAGCAGTGGAGGTAGTGTGAAGTGGTCAGGCTAGGGATGTGTTTTGAAGTGGAACCGAAAGGATCTTCTCATGACTTGGATATGGGATGTGCAGAAGAGGGGGAAGGGTGCAGGATGTCGCCAAGACTTTTGGTGTAGCTAGAAGAATGGAATGCCATTTACTAAGATGGGGAACATTGTTGGAGCAGGAAATCAACAATTCCATTTGGTTATGTTGAGCTGGAGATGTTTATTAGTAAAAAAGGCAGGTAGGCAGTTACATATATGGATCTGGAGTTTAGGGGAGAGATAAAATAAGTGTGGAAGTCTTTGACACACAGTTGGTATGTAGAGCCTTGGGATAGGCTGAACTTGCCCCTAGGAAATGAGCAAAAAGAGGGTGTCCAAGGACTGTGCCCTGGGACATGACAACATTTAGAGGATAGTTGGAAGGGAAGGGACAAGCAAAAGAGATTCAGAAGAAGCAGCTAGCAATTTCCAGTATAGTATGGGGGCAAGAGCCTTACTAGATTCGAGTCAAGAGGAAATCAGAAGAGAGAAACTGGAATAGTGAGTAACTGGTAATTTCACATTATAGTATCTAGCTAGCCTGCATCTACCTTGCTGGGAGCTATTTTGATAGGAAAAGCCTTCTTAGGTGGGCTCAAGAGTGTATAGGAGAAAATGAAGGAAAATGATACAGTAGCTGGAGACAATTCAAGATTAAAAGAGTCCTTTAAAAAGGCAGTGTATTACACAGTATTTGTCTAAGTTAAGCCAGAAGGGAGGAGGAAATGACGATGCAAGAGAAAGAGATCCACTGCAGGATAAATGTTCTCGAGTAATTGATCGATAGGGCATGGGACCTAGTGGAGGGTTTTGAGAGTAAATTACTTTGATTCAAAGACCCTTCCATCAGGAACTGGAATGCTTTTCCCTCACTGTCCCCTTCCCATTGCACCAAAGTCCTGTCCCTGTGTGCTAACTTCAGCCTACCTCTCATCTAAGAAAAACGAATACTCTTTCAACTTCTTAAAAAATATTTTTATTGAATTTGTTGGGGTTACACTGGTTAATAAAATTATGTAGATTTCAAATGTGCAGTTCTGTAATACATCATTAATGTGTTCACCACCCAAAGTCAAAAGTCTCTGTCACCATATATCCACCTCATACTCTCTTCTATTGTCTCCAAATTCCTTTCCCCCTGGTAATCACCATGTTGTCTGGGTTGGTGAGGTTGTTTTTTTGTTTTTCTTTTTTCTTTTTGGCTTAATCCATTCACTTATTTCACCCAGCCCCCCAACTTCCCTCCCCTCTGACAGCTGTCAGTCTATTCTCTGTAATTATGAGCCTGTTTCTGTTTTGTTTATTTTGTTCATTAGATTCTGCATTTAACTGACATCACATGGTACTTATCTTTCTCTGATTGGCTTATTTCAATTAGTATAATACTCTCTGGGTCCATCCATGCTGTCCCAAAAGGCAAGATTTCCTTCTTTTTAAGGTTGAGTACATGGTGTAAATGTACCACAGCTTCTAACTTTTTAATTTTATCATGTTTATATTCACCTCTAGGATTCATGTTCTTTGTATACTATTGAGTAAGAAAAGAATGTACTAGCCTTGAATTTTATGTTTTGTCAGTTAATATTTAACATTTATATTCAGGTGGAACCTATCATAGAAATGAAGATAATATAAACAGTAACAAACTACCCAGTGGGAGCAGTAACCAGAATACAAAAGTCACGATGGCAAGGACAGGTGTCTGTCTGGTTCACCATTGAAGCCCCATGCTCAGATAGGCAGGCAATCACTAAAAATGTGTTGGGGGAAAAAATGAGTAAATGAATAGGTAACTTGTGTAACAAAAACCCAAAACACAGTGTCTTGAACATAGTAAAAGTCTTGTTCTCCTGTGACATTCTAAAGCAGTTTAGGCCTGAGGAGAGGAGTCAAGGGCTTGCTCCAGACAGTTTTTCAGGGACCCAGGCCAGCGGCCTCTGCTCTCTTCGGCAAGCAGCACTCTGGTGGTTTTCATCTCCATTCTAGTTCACAAAAAGAAAGAGTGACTGTCATGGAATATACCTGGTGGGTTAGTCCATTACCCAGGTCTGGAAGCCACACATATCATTTCTCACATTATGTTGGAGAGAAGACGGTCACATGGCCGTACCGCATTGTAAAGGAGCCGGGAAACATGTTCTCGAGCATGTGGCTACTTCATTCCCGCGGGGAAAAGGTCGAATGGATTTGGGTGAGTAGCTAGCACGCTCTTCCGTAGACATCTCCTTACAGTACCAGTAGTTATTTTTGAATATGAATTAATTTCTACAGTTTGAAGCAGTTAAAACATAAAATGTACAAAAGGGTGCAAAAAGAAGTCCAAATCTGCCATTAATCATTCGCTAATGAGAACGTATCAACTGTTCACCTTCTCTCAGAGCTCAAGGTTAGAATAATGAACCTATTTTGACTAGCAGCATTCCATGTAGCCCTCAGACTGAGCTGTTTATATATTGAGAGAAGGCTTTTTTTTTTTCCAATGTCCTCTATAAAGGCTTTGTCAGCATTTTATAGTTTTAGAAGACAAATTTGTTTTTGCTCCAACTGGTTTCAAGTGCGTTAGTGGCCAAACAGGTTTTGAGTCTAGCTTCAGTGCGGGGCGGGGAGAGGGGACAGTGCAGGGGAAAGAATTGAAAATAAATTCCACAGGCTAAAGTTTTTTAAGAGACTTTTGCTTTTTTTAAAATTTGAGGTTATTTTTATAATTTAGAAGGGTAGTTCTTAAATTTTAGTTCTTTCTGATACCCCAAAATTGTTCAAATCAATTGTATTATAGCAAATCTGAGTGTGTTTTGAAAGTCACTAGTAGGACTTATGTAAGGCAAAATTTTCTGTATTATAAATAAGACTTTTCCTATTCTTTTTAATGCATTCAAAAAGCAATTTCATTATATTATTTTTAAAGTCATAACCTGTTCTTTGCTATTTCTTAAAATTACCTATTTAATATAAAAGTTTCCAACTTTAGAAGACTAATTAGAAGTTAATGCAAGAAAACATTTTTTGTAAGAATTCTATTAACTCCAACCTTTAACAAATGAAAACATTAATGAGCTACTCTCACTACACCTAGACAAGTGTTTTAGTCATAAAAGAGTTCAAAATTTTCAAAAAGTATCAAGCCAGGATTTTCTCCTAAGACAAGGACCATTTACAGCTACAGAACACTTGAAAGTCCTATAACATACTTTTCATACAATGAAAGCATTCTACATTTCAACCATTATTTTGACCTATACATTCCATTTGTCCCTTCCACCATCTCAGCAAAGTAGGGGAGTTGCTGATCTATTTCGTATCTTAATCCTACTTCCCTAAACCTTAGACAAAGAATGGAAGTCAGAATTTATCAAACATTTTGCACCCATGGAAATGGGTACTTTCATTAGTGTACTCATTGATCTTTACTATCCTTGTTAGTTTCATTCCAGAAAAAATTGAGGTAGGTTTCTAGTTGTAACACATCCTTCACCTGTTCTGCTTCCAAAACGTATAGGGGGCAGCCCAGCTACCTTAGCAAAGGAACACTGTGTACTCACATGCTGCGTTAGTGAAAGCAGACCATGAATATTCAAGTCTCAAATGTGTGGGGGACAACATGAAAACTGGAGTTGTTATAAAGCCATGTCATTTGTCAATGACATCTATAAAAACTCAGATCCTTGGGGAGTTCTTAAGCACATGGAGGAAACATTTTGTTTAAAGTGGGGTGGGAGAGGGAGTTGAAGAAGTTACTACGTACTCGTTTAACCCTGGAGATGAACTGAACTTTCTCACATTTTCACCAGCTTTTTGCAAAGCTTTCGATTGTATAATATACCTGTCTTTTTAAAAATAATTCTCAAAACCTATTATCAATTACACCTTGGTTTTTTCTGTTTAGGAAAAGATATATAATCTAACATCATCTAACTTTAATAACTACAGAACTATCTTTAAATTTATGTAATGCTATTACGGTTTATTTTTTTTTTCTCACTTTCTGAATGTTCCCTAACCTTAATCTAAAGATTGTTCTCTCTTTTGAAATAGCTATTTGCATATCATTATAAATGTATTTCATTGCTACTGTTTTAAAATGATCTGAAGGTAACTGGCTGTGCTTTAGCTACAAATTCATGTTCAGAACTTTAGGAAAACCTAATACTATTGCACTAGATCTTACACTAAAGATTTTGATAATCTATTGAAGATTACCAATGGGGACAAACAACGGTTCTTTGTCATAGGTGTATCACTCCTTATCAGGAAGATCACATTCAGGTAATAAGAACAATTCTGCCTTGGTTTAAAGAGAGCCATTTTAAAGAGGCCTCTTCTAACTTAAACTTTAGAGGCATAAAAAGGTGAAATATGCTTGTCATAATCTTTTTAATTTCTCAGACTTATTCTAAAATTATCTGACTGTGAATTATCCGAGCGTGTAAATCAGTGTTCACTAGCAGACAGGGTCTTTTCAGTTCCTGGGACATTGTCTTACTTAGGGACAAATAGTAAAGTATTTTCCTTGGGGATTTCATAGTTTTAGAAATAATAATGTCAGTAACAACAACTAACATTCATTAAATATACTACGTATTATTCTGGTGCTTTCCACGTATTAATCTCATTTTAACCCTCATGACCACACTATGTTAAGTATTGTTACCATCTCCATTTTCCATATGAGCAAATTGAAGGTCAAGTAGGGTCATACAGTTGGTAAACAATGAAGCCACCATTGTAACAGTTATAGTACACTGTCTCACTTTGTTTCTGTTCTTTGATGCAGCCTACATTTTAAACTTTAAGAATTCTAGACAAGTTGACCAAACCAACATAAATGGAATATAATTCATCTATCCTCCAAAACAAAGATTTTTTTCTACTCTATTTATGTTTATTTTTAGAGATTTTTATATATGTCAATTTCATGGTGTTACTGTGATCCTTAATCAAATTTACTTTGTAAAGGGCTTTCATAATGGGCGGTTATAAATGTGTAAATGAACACATTACTTCAATATGTGTTCGTTTTTTCAATGGTATGGAGTAGGTGAATCATGCTTAATGTCCTTTTTTTTATATCTTCACTTGACATTTTTTCATTGTTTTAGAGAGAGAGAGAGGGAGAGGAAAAGAGAGAGAGAGAAACGTCAATGGGTTGCCTCTCATAGGCTCCCCAACCGGGGATCAAACCCACAACCCAGACATGTGCCCTAACTGGGAATCAAACCCACAACCTTTTGATGTAGGGGACAACACTCCAACCAACTGAGCCACACCAGCCAGGGCATGCTTAATGTCCTTTGAATGTAGATATGAATCTTTGAGTTCAGTGGTATTCATGTCCAGATCTCCAAATCAGCTATGCTTTTGAGTCTACTGAATGTTTAAGAAAAAAAAAATGCTCTTGTTTGCTTATTTGTAATCTTCCTTCATGGGAATTGCTTATTTATTCTGTGCTCAGTCATCTGAGTTGTATGTAGAAAGCATTGGCTGGTATTCACAGAGGCAGTCAAAAAATCTCACAGATATGCCTCCTGATAAGCATTAAGCCCTCTTGGTTGGCATGAAATACATGCTATCCAAAGTAAGTTTTCCATTTGCTTTTTTTTCATCTTGGCAAATATAATGATTAACATTAAATATTGCAGAAAGGTTCTTAAGTTAACTCCACTTCTTTTCATAATATTTTATAGCTTGGGTATGTATTACCCAAAACACATTAGCAATATACACTGAAAAGTTGTTAAATAAGCAGTGAATGTTACATCAGTCCCTGATTAGATTCAAGGTCAGATTCCTCAATTCTGGTTCCAGTGCCACCTTCATATTCTGGCAACCTGGGTTTTGCTAGTTTAGCTATAAAATGTGGATAATACCTAACAGGACATAAGAGGGTACAATGACCATTTCTGTGATGCTACCAGATATCTTTGTTAAAGGAATGATAAAGTTTAACAAACACTTTTATGCAAGTAGTGTATAATAAACTGTCATAATTTTACTGATTTTAATAAACATAGAAATAGAAGGACTACAGTTAGTCACATCTGCATATCATCTGATTTTTCAGTTTTAAAGAAGGGAGAGTCTGCCGTCACATATTTCTTATCATTCCTACTGGCCAACCAATTTTTACTTGTTTTGTTATAGAATATGGAAAGTCTCAATTCCACACCATCTTATGAAAGGGCTCGACCTGATGATGTTGAACTGATGTCCGATGACAGGTAATTTTAGAATTTTCTCCTCACATTGTTTATGACACTATAAACAGATTTTTTTCACTTAACGCAGTGTGCATTTTAAGAGCCAAAAGGAATAGAATTAATGGACTATATGTATACCAACAGTATTTTATATCATGAAAAATACTTAGAATAAAAAAATCTACCTTGGTGCTATAAGGGACAAATACCATATTCATGTTTGTGTTTTTGTTTTGTTTTGATTACTTTTGTGTTTTGATTTGGGGTTTTATAAGAATTTTATTTAGAGCTACTCTGCTTACTTTTAAAATAAATTAAATAATAATTTCAGTGGATGAAAAGTATTGTTATAAAACAGGTTGACATTTTATGATATTTTGTTGTTGTTTATAGCAGAGAAAGTGAAAAAGACAGTGGACACACCCAGCATTCTGAGGTGAGTGGCTGACAATAAGATTGTGATTGTGACAGGGCTGATCCTGTATTCCTGAGAGCACCTGTGATGTATCACTAGCCTGTCAATAGTGATAATGAGATTATGTGACAGGGCTGTGATTAGTTAGAAAAGTAAATACCAAGACAAAGATTACTTGAGAAATCATATGAATGCCATCCTTTTGCATTTCAATTTGTTTATTTTACTTGCACAGATAAACTTCAGTACCATGGAGATTTGTCTTTAGGTTTTCCATAAAGTAAAACAAAAAAATCAAAGCTACTGGTTTGATTTTCCATGATTTTATGTATTTTTAAGTGATTGAAATAGCCAGTGAGCTTCAGTGGCTCTCTCACAGGGATTATCTCATTAACTTCCAAATTAACATAAAATCAGTTTGAGATATGGAACCCAATTCATTTCCTGAGTTTTATATCTCATTTTAAGTAAACAAGGTAGAAAGTATATCTAACTCCCTAACGTTGTCTGTGCCTTAAAGTTTTGGTTCCTTGCCTGGCTTCCTCGTTGTCTTCCGAGGGCATCACCCTGTTGACCCAAATATTTGGTTTCCTGGCTCTCAGCTCTGGCTCAACTTCATTTTTCATTCGTGTGCATATCTCATCTACCACTGCCACGTGCTTCCGATCTTACTGTCATTCTTATGTTTTCTTTTTTTGGCAAGAATTAAAGCTTTTCTCAACCTATTCTTGGATTCCGACTTTTGATATATTAATTATACATAGAACTCTCCCTCCAACCCAGTGATTCCCAACCTTTGTTTGGCACTGACCTAATTCACTGATTGATTAATTCAGGAACTTACCATATACTGAGTCCTGCTGTCCTCTCCTAGGAGCTGGGATTTAATAACAGCTGCAGCCCCTCCTCCACAGAGTTTTATAATCTAGCTGCTTACAAATCTGAAAGCTGTGGGCCCCCTTCTTCGAAAAATGCACATTCATATAAAAGTCGGCATAAAATTGCTGGAAATTAATGGCCGTCCCCCTCCCAGTGCTATGGACCCCTCATATTTTCTCTGTTCAGCTCCTGTCGTGCAGGCTTCTTCCTTAGTGCAGCCAGATTCAGCTTCTGAGCCACTTCTTTCATCTCATTTCCAGCTCCTTTAAGTTGCCTTCCTTGGGGCCCAGGCCACAAGCTGACTTTCTTTTCTTGTCCCTAAGCCCCCATTTTTCACAGCACAGTTTCCCCATGATAGTGTTGTTTTATTTTTCTTCTGGTTTTATCTGTTCTCTGCTCTCTTCCTCTGTGCACAGCAAGCACCTACTTATCATGCCGTTGAACGTTATTTTAAAGAAAATTGCTTGCCAGCCTCCAGGAGAGGCCTTCTCGGTTCTTCCCTTTTATGCCCATTATCTTTCATGAGCTAAAAGGGTACAGGACAGCCTTTGTGGGTGAACTTTGTAACATTAACTCATAAATTCCAACTGGCACCCAAACTTAATTCATACCGAACTCGGTTTGCCGTGGTATTTTTGTGGCTGGCTCCTGTGGCCATAGTTGAATCATGGGGAAAAAATCTCAAATCCTTCTTTGATGTGCCAGGACCCGTTCTTACATGTGCCACCATATGCAGTCACCAGTCAGCGCTTAGCCTGCTGTTGGCACTCCTTAAGCATTCACTATTAATAATCATTGTCATCATAATAATTTCAGCTAGGAGGTAAAATTAGGCAGCGAGTTAAAATCTAGACTAAGCTTTCTGTATCATCTTTCTTTTATAACCGCACCAATGGAGGAAAAAAAGGCATCACTGCACAAGATGTGGGATCAAGTTTCTACTCGCGAAGGCATGTGCTCCTTTCACTGAAGGAAATATTTTATTATTAATGAAGGGCTGTGAAAAGATCCATCTTACATTTTGAACCCTTTTCCCCTGTTTTAGTGTGTTGCGATTGTTTACCTTTTAATATATGTAGCCCTTTCTAGAACTTATTATACAACTGAAATAATTAATGGGTTTTCTAGTGATACTATAATGATTTCCAAATTTCAGAGACAAAAATAAGTCTAGACTTTGGTTACACCTCCTCAAATTCTGTTCAGCCAGTATTTTATTTCAAGTCTCCTATAGCATCAGATTGAGAGGCCAAAATTTATGTGATAATGTTTCCAATTTCATTTTCCACTAAGGCAGATTTTGTCCTCATAATATTATTGTCTATTAAATTCTCAGATTCGTGCAAGATATAGCAAATGATACCTAGAAGAGAAGGGTAGTTTGTCTTTCTTGCCTTGACCAGTGATTCTATTAGAATGAAGAACACTAACCTTCACCTCAGAATTGCTCTGTAGGCTGGGTAGCTCAGTTGTTTGTAGGCTGGTGTGCTGGGGTGGTGGGCTCCATCACCAGCTGGGGCACAGACAGGAAGCAACCAGTGAATGCATGGATATGTGGAACAGCAGATATGTGTTTCCCTCCCTCTCTCCCTCTTCTTCGCCCTCTCCCTTCCATCATCCCTCCCCTTCCCTTTCTCTACTTTTTTCCCTCTTCCCCCACCCCCACTCCCTCTCCATTCCTCTCTGTCTAAAAAATCAATAAATAAAAATTTAAAAAACAATGCTCTATAAAGAGAGACTTTTCTGAAAACCTGCTTCTCAAAGGCAAATTCAGACACAACGGCAACCATATTTTTTGAATAATCATTCTGCAGCCTTAAATGTGTTTCTGTTTGGATGACTGTATTGAAAAGTGAAAATAGGCTTATCCCTTTGTTGTACATCTTTTTAATTTCTTATGATTATGGTACTAATCTTATGCAAAAAGAGAGTCTGCTGTGTTCTTGAATGGTGAATGAAAGTTCTCTATTTTATCTCAGTTAAAGGGGTTTGTTTTAAAATCTGACATATATTGATAATGAAACACAAAGTTAGAGTCAGTTCAAAATGCCAAAACTTAAAGTATGATTTCTTTGGCCCTGGCTGGTGTGGCTCAGTGGATTGAGTGTGGTCTGAGGACCAAAGGGTCACTGGTTCGAATCCCAGTCAGGGCACATGCCTGGGTTGTGGGCTAGGTCCCTGGTTGGGGGACGCACAAGAGGCAAACATACATTGATGTTTCTCTCCTCTTTCTTCTTCCTTTACCCTCTCTCTAAAAATAAATGAATAAAATCTTTTTTAAAAATTATGATTTCTTTGGGTAGATTTTAGAAAGGTGCACATTTTAATAAAATAATCTGTTTTGGGCAATATAAAATGATAACACAAGGAAGAACGTAGGAAAGCTAAGATGGTGGCCTAGGTAAATATGGCTCACCTCTTCACACAACCACATCAAAATTGCAACTAAACTACAGAATAACCATTATTCCAAACCACCAGAAATCAAGCTGAATGGAACTCCTACAACTATGGAATTGAAGAAGAAACTACGTCAAGATGGGTAGGAGGAGCAGAGACGTGGAATGGGCTGGTCCCACACCCATGTATGGTGGATAAAAATCAGGAAGGATATTTCAGGAGCAAGGGGTCCCAGCCCCACACCAGGCATCCCAGCCCAGGGATTCCAGTACCAGGAACATAAATCCCCATAACTTCTGGCCGTAAAAACAGGCGGGATTGAGGCTGTGCGTAACTAGGGCCCCCACACAGACTTACTCAGACTCACTCCCTCTGAGCTCCAGCACCAGAGCAGCAGCTTGAAAGGCACCAGAGGCACACGGGGAGGAACTGAAGTGTCTGGCATCAAAGCGAGAGTTGGAGGACAGCTTTCCCCCATACAAGAACACTGGCAGAGGCCATTGTTCCTTTTCTGAACCCTCCCCCTACCCACAGAGCCAGCAAGGGGGCGCCATATCTGAGACTCCATCAACCTGACTCACACTGTTTGCCCCACCCTGGTGATTCCCTGAGGCTCTACCCCATCTAGCTTTGGGGCCCACCCAAGCTGCTTCCAGTGGCTTTTCTATACAAGGACTGGTCTTGGCACATGTTTCAGATTTTTTTAAATCCTCTCAAACAAGCAGCATTTGTCCTCAGCAAGCCACATACCTCATGCTAAGTGGCCCCAGGCCTGACCTTAGCAATAGCTGGCCTTGGTTCAGAGCTTGGCCTCTCTGGGACACCTCCAAGCCCAGCACAAGTAGCAGCCATCTGCAGATAGCTCTGTAGCTTATGCCAGGTGGCCCTAGACAGAGCACAGTGGTGGCTGACCTTGGCCTGCACATCCTGGGAAGCTCCAGATCCTTCACACCCAGTGGACAGCCACAGACCATGTCAGAGCACCACCACCCAGCCACCTCCACAAGTGACATACTCAAGCAGCGGAGTCAACGAGCACCAGAGCCCTGCTGAAGTAAGTCCTGCCCTGTGGAGTGGGCCACTGCACAGCTCAGTGGTCAGAGGTTGGTGGTCAGTGATCTCAGCCAATCCTTGCAGCTGATAGGCCTGGATAATATCTCCCATTGACATGCCAACAGCAATCATGGCTCAACTACAAGAGGAGGGTGTACTGAGCCCACACAACGGGTGCACCTCTAGTCCCTGGCTTGGGTGATAGGGGTGGCTGTGCCACTGGATCCTACAGGACACCTACTACTTTGGGTGACACTACTAAGATATGGAGTGAAAGTAGTTCAACCTAATACATAGAAACAGACTCAGGGAGGCTGCCAAAACAAGGAGACAAAGGCACATGGCCCAGATGAAAGAACAGAGCAAAACCCCAGAAAAAGAACTAAACAAAATGGAGACAAGCAAGCTACTAGATGCAGAGTTCAAAACACTGGTTATAAGGATGCTTAAGCAACTTAGGGGAAGAGCAGATGAACTCAGAAAGAACTTCAACAGCATAAAAAAGGTCATAGAAGCCATAAAAAAGAACCAGTAAGAAATGTGGGATACACAGTAACTGACGTGAAGAACAATTTACAGGGAGTCAACAGTAGAGTAGATGAAACTGAGAATCAAATCATCAATTTGGAATGTAAGAAAGCAAAAAACATCCAATCAGAACAGCAAAAAGAAAAAAGAATAAAAAAAAATTAGGATAGTATAAGGAGCCTCTGGGACAACTTCAGTTATACCAACATTTGTATCATAGGGGTGCCAGCAGAAGAAGAGAGAGAGAGCAAGACATTGAAAACCTATTTGAAAAGATGATGACAGAAATCTTCCTTAACCTGGTGAATGAAATAGACATACAAGCCCAGGAAGCACAGCAAGTCCCAAACAAGATGGACCCAAAGAGGACCACACCAAGACACATCATAATTAAAATGCCAAAGGTTAAAGACAAGGGAGAATCTTAAAAAGCAGCAAGAGAAAAATAGTTAGGTACCTACAAGGGAGCTCCCACAAGATTGTTGGCTGACTTCACAAAAGAAACTTTGCAGGCTAGAAGGGATTGGCAAAAAATATTCAACGTGATGAAAAGCAAGGACCTATAACCAAGAGTACTCAACCCAGCAAAGCTATTATTTAGAATCAAAGGGCAGATAAAGAGCTTCTAGACAAGAAAAAGCTGAAGGAGTTCATTATCACCAAACTAATATTATATGAAATGTTAGAGAGTCTTCTTAAAGAAGAGGGAGAAGAAAAAGAAGGAGGGGGAGGGAGGAAGGGAGGAGGAAGAGGAGGAGGAAAAATATGAACAATAAAATGGCAATAAGTATGTTTCTATCAACAATTAAACCTAAAATACAAAATAAGCAAGCAAGCAGAACAGAAACAGCATCGTAGATACAGAGAATGTTTTGATGGTTGCCAGTTGGGGAGAGGTCAGGGGGTGGGTAAAAAAGGTGAAAGGATTAGTAAGTACACGTTGGTAGTTCCAGAATAGTCATGGGGATGTAAAGTACAGCACAGGGAATGGAGTAGCCAAAGAGCATATATACATGACCCATGGACATGGACAACAGTTTGGGGATTACCTGAGGGAGTGGGGGTGCTGGGTGGAAGGTGCCAAAGGGGGAAAATTGGACAACTGTTATAGCATAATCAATAAAATGCAATAAAAAAAAAGAAATAACGTAGCTCACTGTTCCCTGAGCACGCAGCATCTGAAGTTCTTGTTCTTTTGTTTATTTTTAAACTAAATTAACAACTGAAAGGATCCAGAAGAGAGACTGTCCTTAAAACTAGCAATATCTAGATTCTAAAAATTATTGCTGAAAATACAGGTTTTCAGAGTTCTCTTTAAGTGGAGCTTATACCTTATCCTTCGATTTGATTCCTTCTGATAAGTTATTTTTTATTGTTATAAGTTATTGTGGAAATATGCTTTGGTATAAAATCCATGATATTAAATCTATAACTTTATACTTAATCTCTTTTGTAAAAAAGCAAAATATAAGAATTATTTACTACATAAAAGCATATTCCATTATCTGGGAGAGGTTATTTTATGTCAGTAGTATAAGGTTAATGAAGGTTAAATTCTTTCAAGATATTTTTACATTCTTTATGCTCTCTAAGCCTACTGCTTAGGAGAGCTTAGAAGCATGCCTTTGATAACAATCAAGACATTCATAATAAACAAAAGACTATTCCTTTTTTCTTATCCTGCTTAAAAAAAAAGGAAAAAAAAGAAAGGAGAGAGGAGAGAAGGCTTCTAGACAAGACTGAGAATTAATATTGATCACAGGAACTTAAGTGCATACTTCATTTTGCCATGAGAAAGTCTGAGATAGATTCTGAAATAGACCCATTAACGAGCATTTATGGATGACTCATTAATGGATGTCTCTGTTATTTCAACTTCGCTGCATTTCATGGAAGCTTTAGGATTTTGTTATTGGTTATATTAGACCCAGAAAAACTAAAAAGCCTTATTTGTTTAGATTCACTTCCAATTCCATACAGTCTCAAAAGGCAACTGAAGCTTTGCAATTCATATGGATTTTGAAAATTTGTTGCTCTTTTGTCAGGCCAAACAGTAAATGTTTATGGTTCCCTGTGGCGCTTCTATTAACCGTGTGGTTCCTCCCAATGCAAACTGCGTTATTCAGTACACTTTACGGTCTTGTTATCCCTGGCTCTGGCAAGCTGTTAGTTAGGCTAGTTATCCATGCCCTGTGCAGGGAAGGAGAAGGGATGAAAAAAATTCAACTATTTGGAGTCAGAGAAGGAGCAGGATCAGTAAAGTCTGGGGATAGAGAAAGCCCAGCCTAGCAATACAGGGGCAAGTCTTAACATATATCGGATGCATAGACGTAGTCAGTGGTTTCTTGACCTGAACGAGGAATGTCACGTGAGGCGCCAGGCAAGGTGAGCTCTCTCATTATTTGCTTGATAGCATACTGGGTATTTCTTTTAGAACACGCGTGGTGTTTGGCACTTGCGTGTTCAGTGTCTCCCTTCCATGCTAAATTCTGTTACATGTTACCATATAACATTATATTAGTTTCAGGTATGCAACATGATTTGAATCTGTATATATTGTGAGGTGATCACCACAATAAGTCTAGTTAACATCCATCACCACATAGTTACAATTCTTTTATTCCTGCGACCACCACCTTGTTAGTTCTTGTCACTCCAGTGTCAGGACATAGTGTGTGTTCAGTAAACACTTGCCAAATGAATGAATGTGAAAGGAAGATAATGTATAAATACAAATAACATTTCTTTTACCATTTCTATGGGCTAGCTGTTTTAATACGTGCTTTTCATTTAATCTTCACAATAACTTTATGAAGGCTTATTCTTGTATTAGCAAAAAGAAGCTAAAGTACAAAGAGGTTTACCCACTAAAGATCTCACTGCTAGTAAGCTGGTATTTAAACTCATGTCTCTAACTCTAAAATCCATACCCTATTTGCCATACCATATTGTTTCTCCTACGAGCCAGTCATTTTATTTCAATACATGAATATTTAGTGTGTTTTCATATGGCGCAACATTCTGACAAGGGCTTGGTGTGTGACACCTCAGTTGAAAATTGTGAAATTAGCTTTATGTGCTCTCTGATTTAACTGAAGCTATGAGATGTATTAACAACAAAAGTTGAAACCAAAAATATTTTGGTGTTTGAGAATGTCCTTGACATTTAACATTAATTATCTATTAGGAGAAACAGACAAGCAAGCAGACAAGTGCAATACTCTATTATAAGCACCAGTAGAGAGTGGGGAACAATCCGGTGCGGTGCCTCCCCCAGACTAAGCTAATTAACATTTGAAGCGAGAGTAGTTTTGCCTGCTATAGCGCTGCAGACGCTGAGCAGCTTCCCCGTGGGCAGCTGCTGAACCGCATTGCTAGGTGCCTTGTGCACACAAACCCCGGGCCCACACCAGGAGCACACTGCGCAGCCGCAGGTAAGGGCACCGCATCAGGTTCAGGTACCAGAGGAGGCGGAATTGGGAATCAGGCCTCTAAGAGCATCAGGCAAGCGCCAGAGAGCCACCTCAGGGACTGATCAGAGCAGAGCAGGATGGGGTGGAGCATGTGGATGTCCCAGTGAGTGCCATGTCAAAGTGTGTCCGTGGTCATGCGAGCTGGTGTGGGCTCATGTAGGAGGGACTGCTCCACCGCTGTGTAGGAAATCAGCCAGGGGGCCCAGAGGCTCCTGTAAGTTAACATAGGTCTCTAGTATGAATGATGCCCCATCGTAAGTGGTACAGACAACGTACTAAACACCCATGTGTGGTGGCCCCGACTCCAGATACACTGGCCTCTTTGCTAGTCCTCAAACATACACAAAATGATCGTGCCTCAGGGCCTTACACTTCCTTTCCTTCTTCCTGAAATGCTCTGTCCATAGAAGCCTCACCCACTCATTTCTTTCATGTCTCTGCTCATGTGTCCCCTTACTGGAAAGGACTTCCTTGACCACCCAAAATAAAACAGCAGACCGTGGCCCCTACCTCCACCATCCTCCGTACCTGCTTTATTTTTTTCCATCGTCCATATCACTACCGGACATTTTTTCTTTATTAACTGTCCCCTTCCATATGATTTAGTAGGACAGAGACCTTATTTTGCCTACCGAAGTTTTGTACTCAAAAATTATTTCTTGAATGAACAAGTAAGTAAATTTTATCTTTGTATCTCAAGCACCTGACATATAATGGACAGCCCGATTATATGTATATAATATGTGACATAAATTATTATTGAATATGGTAGTAAAATTTTGACCTGAGTCTCTTTGTTAGAATAGCAGAGTCTTACAGAGGTTATCTGTTTTAGCCCACCCAGATAACCTGCCCGGAGTGGGACTCCCCTTCTCCCACATGCCCGACTCCCAGACTTTTATTTGAACACTGAAGGGCAGCTCACTAATTCACAGGCTGGTCCATTGTTGTATTACAACAAAATTGACTGTCCTCAGAACTTTATTGAATGTACTTTAACGTGTTCCACTGAATGTCAGCTCTCAGTGCAGGAAGCTTACATGTCTCACCCAGAGCCCAGCATTGAGTGGGTGCCAAAAACCATGTTGTTGAAGGAATAAATAAAAATTCATGTATCTTGAATGGCCCAGCCAGGGTGGTTTAGTTGCTTGGGCATTGTCCCGCAAACTGAAAAGTCACCAGTTCAATTCCCAGCCAGGGTTCATGCCTGGATTGCAGGTTCAGCCCCCTCGTTAGTGTACGGAAGGCGGTCGGTCAGTGTTTCTCTTTCACACTGATGTTTCTCACCCTCTCTTTCTCCCTCCTTTCCCCATCTCTAAAATAAAAAAATAAAATAAAACATTTTTTTAATTCTTGTATTTTAGAGAAATAAAGTTAGAAATTTCCTACTTTTAATTTTGTTACTTTGAAATTAGTATTAATTCAGAGGTAGCAATCATATAAGCATGCACTTTACATTAATTCGTATATGTGTGGCATCTCAGGATTTTGCATGTGTCATGTCAAGCACTACAGGACTCTTGAGCGTCGTGAGAGGACACAGGCATTGCAGGGAGCAGAGCCGATGACTGGTTTTGGGAGAGAACCCTGGCTGCCCACACAGCCTACTCACAGGACTCCCAGCATCCATTCTCGTCTGCAGGGCATCGGCCTGGAAACACACAGTTGGCCATTATTACTCTGTGCCTAAAATCCTTCAAGGGCTTTCCATTATCTACTACAGGAGGAAATCCAAAATTAGCCCAGCATACTAGGCCTTTTTCAATTCGTCCTTGCTGCCGCCATGCTCCCTCTCCTACCCTAAGGGCCAGCCACGTGGAACATCTTCTCTTGCTGTGACCAGGTGTGCCCTGCTGTCATACCTGCCTTTGCACTTGACCCTCCTCCCCAACCCCTCTGACCCACACTGTCTGCGCCCAAATCGGAATTGCTGTGGCTAACAGGAACACAAGTGGTCCTTTTCTCTAGTTTTTTTTTTTATAATGTACCTAAAATTCTGCTCCACCTTCCTTGTAGTGTATTTCATCTCAAGTTGCAATTGTGTATGCCTCTTCTTCACTCCTCTCTCTAGCATTTGAGATGTGGCAATGTTTTACTCATCTTCGTGTGGTGCCAATAATAACAAAAAGAACGATGGCGTCCATGCATGTGCCTCTTGTGCTCCAGGCACCTTGCTAGAGCCTTCCATACCTTCTCTCAGACCTTTGAAGGAATTTTGCAAGATGTGTGTGATTGCCATTTTACATATAAATTAGGAAATGGAGGCTCAGAGAAGTGAAGTGGCCCAGCCAGGGCGCCAATCTAGTGAATGTCCATCACGCTCCAAACCCAGGCCCACCTGTGAGCACAATCGATGTTTATTCCACTGCTAAGCAGCCCTAGTGGCTTGTATTACGTTCCTCATGGAGAAAGCACCGAACTTGCAACGTTTCCTATATTCTTACCTTTTGTATGTCTTTAGGTGTAACAGTGTTATAAATCTTAATTAAGAAAATGTTTATTTGCTGTATGCATATTCTAACACACACACAGAGGATTGACTCTGTAATTTTTAGAAAGCTGAGCACCAGATTTGGTTACTGAGCCCTGATTCACTTAGGATCCAGCCCAAGGAACAAATAATTTTTGTAGCGTAAGTGCGTACTCTCAGCTTTTTCACCTAATAGACAAACAGCATTTTTAACGTGTCTTAAAGTCTCAGGTTTGCTTGACATGTCTATCTGACTTTAGGAGCTCATCATAAACTGATTGATGATATTTCATTTTATCCCAAATGTGAAGAAAATGCCAGTTCTTGTGCATCATTTCATGGAACTGTAATAGTAAAAGCCCTGTGTATTCCCCTGGCGATATTAAAGTGAGTTGAATACCTAGTAAAAGTAGCTGGAAATCTTAGTAGTGCTTTATTTTAAGCATAAGAACATTTCTCATTATGGAATCATTTATGACTTCCAGATGTTTTTGTCTTTTTCATTTAATGATGGTATATTTGCTAAAATAAATTTCCAGTTATTCTCAAAGAAAAATCTTTGGTACAGGTAAGTGCTACTTGAGAAATATATTTGAGCAAACACTTTTGTTTCTGAGGTTATGAAAGAGGGGAGAGTGACAGTGTTTGAGTTTACAAGATATCAAAAGATCAAGGTAAAAAAACTAATTTCAGTGCAGATTTTAGAACATAAAATCACTTAGCTAAAATAGCAGCTTTGGGGGAAAGGTTTTCCTATCTTAGCCTGGTGTATAGTTGCTGCCAATGAGCAAAACCAAGTGTAGCCGAGTATTTAATACTCAGAGTAGATGAATAGTTGGAAAACAAGTGTCAGTTGCATATTTGCAGATATAAATTATGCATCACTGACTTGCCATCTCTTGGCTTTTAATGTAAAAAATAAAAAATAAGTCGTGCTCCCTGTGTAATTCTGGCTCCTTTCCAGAGTCCGTGTTCCTTACTGCCTGCTGAGATAAGATGCCAAACCTCTGTGCTGTTTAAATTTGCGCAACAATGCTTTAATACCCAGAGCTCCTCCATAAATAGTCTGTTCTCCCCACATTCAGGGAGAAAACAACCACAGGAAATCTGGGAATGTGCAGCGAGCTCGGCTTAATTGATCTCGGTCCGCAGGGCCAGCAGGAGAGCACGCGCGCCCACAGCCTCTCTGCTCCTGGCCCTGCGGGACTATTTACCCAAGGGGCAAAGAAGTCTGCGTGCAGAGGACACCATGTTGCTTCCACAGCTGTAGCAGCAGCAGTAGCCGGACGGCCGCTGTTTACAGTCTGGAGAGCCATACTCCTTTAAGGAAACACAAACTCCTTTCCCTCATGGCTGGCCCCCGTCAGTAATCATCAAGACCGTCAGCTGCCTGCAGTTGTCAGGAGGAGCAGCCCTCAGAAATCATTTTCTCACAGAAGAAAAGTTAAAGGAGTGCAGATGGACGGTCGCTTTGTGCATGCAAGTGGCCAGCTAGTATCCAGGGGGCATTAGGCTATGATTCTGATTTCTGTGCTGGGTGCATCAAGCTCTGGATTGGGAGGTTTCATCCGGACAGAGTGGAATTACTGCAGACATTTTGGGTTTTGGTGAGCAGTAGATATTTGGGGACATTGTGCTGTTATTGCAGAGCCCCACAATGAAGATCCAGGAGCACCCCAGCATACCTGACACCAAACTGCAGAGGACTCCAGATGCCGACGCCCAGCAGGAGAGCTTTGTCTCGGAAGTTCCGCAGCTGGACCTGACCGCATTGTGCGATGACAAAAGCTGGGCAGGTAGGCTCCTCCGACCCTTGGATGATTTAAGAATAGCAACGTATATATAAATTAGCATAGATGAGAGGCATGTAACTGCACTGATGTGTGGGTGAGAGTGACAGCTACGCTTGCAGAAGTAATCGTTTCTAAATGACTGAAAATCCTTTCCCTGCCGTAGGAATGTGTCATGTTAAGTGCTGCTAAGAGTGATTGCAGTCTAAGAAAGAAAATGCGCTTGCCCTTTATCCTAGTGTCACCTTGCAGCCCTTTCTTTTCTTTGTAATTCACCAGAGGTGCTGCTCTGTCTATGCGTTTTCTCTAGCAGCACCAGGCAGAGTCAGAAGGAACTCGCATGCCTGTAGGATTTCATCTCAGTGTAACCCATCGTCCGCCCGCTGCACGCCAGCCGTTGACCTCCTTCATTAAATCTCCTTCCCATTTTTCAGGGCTATTTTGGTTTGCTTTGCTTCTGTGTTTGTTTTTATGGATAGACTTTTTAAAACCCAGGTTAGCCCACATAAGGGATTTGCTTATTAAAGAGAAGACTGAATAAAAGTGCCTTTTATTGAATGCCTGTGATACGGTGTTTTAGATTGGCTTTTCTAGAGATTTGTAGTGAAAATGTTAGAAACAGACTTGTCAGGAAGAAGAGGGTATCGTCATTGTGTCAAAGCCATATTTCTGGGAGGATGCTGGAACAGTTTCATCAAGCTGCTATGCTTTCGCTGTCCATGTGTCCGCATCCAAACACATATCAGTGTGTATCCAAAGTAAATGCCTGTCTGCCTCTACTGTACAGCATGTGTTTGGAGGCTGCAGGGGGAGAGAAATCATGCTCCTGAGTTCAGAGCAGTAGCTGAACACGATGACTTAGCAGAGAATCACGGCTGTGAAAAAGCAGTCTTTTTCAAAAGTGCCTGGATTTCCCTGTTTTCTCTCCTCCTCCCCTCCTTTTTTTAACCAAAAAGTACTCCTTATGGTAATGACCTTGGATGAGGGACCAAAAGATGATCTAAAAAGACCACACGGTGAAAAATAACAACTTCTGGTTTCTATTTCACTAAGCACCCGGAGCTTAGTGAAAGGAAAGCTGTTTTTTATTCCAGTTTTTCCTCTTTTCAGTCTAAGTAACATGTTCTAGTTCTTTTCACGTATTTAGGCGGTGGGGCTGAGATTTTGTCAGATCTGCCAAGCTCATGATAGATTCACTGAGGGGGGAAAAATGAAGGGTTTTTGTTTTGTTTTTAAGTGATACATTCCTGGTAGTGTTCTGTTCTTTTGTTTTGTGTAGTTTAAAATAGTCTGGTATGTTTTGAATTCATACGTTATAAACACCACCTCCCCTCAAAACTGTAGTACCATTGCAGCCACTGTTACCCAAATAAAAGAAAAAAGCAGTAGTCAAAACAAATGTTGTATTTGGGTTTCAGTAATATGGTCTCCTCATAACATTAACATAAAGCTCTAGATAAACACAAGGATTTTTGGTCAGAATTCAAATTAGCCACATTATCTTGATGATTTTAGTCAGTAAAGAGGAAGGTAGTTGCTTCCCCTTGCTCCTAAAATTAACTGTTTGATTATTTTTATCTTGGTTAATTATACATTTGTAATCTTTCCCAACACAGTTAAAAAGGCAAATAAAAAGCTAAAAATTTTCCCCAGAGTGGTTGAAAGTTAACTTATAGTTTCCTTAAAACTATTTAATGACAATATAAAGAACTTTCTTCCAGATAAATAATAGTAATATGAGGGCACCAACATTTTATTTTGTACTGGGACACTAAATGGAATAAAGAAAAACCTTATTGGGGAAAAATAAATTTCAGTAGGCTTGGGAATGTAAATTGTGTTATCCATGTAATTTATGAAATGACATACTTTTTTTCTTTTTTACCAATTACTACATTTGTCTTTGAACTTACATGTCTTAAAACTCTACACAGATTCATTTCAAGGTCATTTTGATCATTTGGTTACTGCCTTCAGTGGCCATTTTTTATCATATATTTATTTTAAATTCCAAATTCCATTATAGCAGTAACACAGCTATAATTATAGTCACAATAAAGAAATTTTTGCATAAAGCATAGTTAAGTGAGAGCAATAAATTCAGTCACTAAAATATCATCTTTTTATAGCTTCAGTGAGAAACAAACAAAATGTGACTTTCCAGTGAGGAATAAACTTTGCACTAATTTAAACCATGAATGTGAAAGCAGTGTAACAAATGTATAAATGGAAATAATAGCTGTCAAAACCGTACAAGCCAATATTCATCTTTGAGACTCCGCCACCAGTCCCCAGGCCATCCTTGGAGTAACCCCCTCTTTTTGATTTGCTTGCTCGTTTCCTGTCCCCACATCATAATTCATACTCCCTCATTCATGTAGAATTGCAGAACATCAGGGGAGACAGTACTTAATGAGTGGCCCGTGGCACCAGCCCTGTGGTGTGTGTTCCCTTGTGGAGATAGTGTTCTCTGGTTTCTAGGACATATTGTACCAGGAAAACAAAAAGCTAAATGAAACTAATAAATAGATTCCATAGGCTGCATAGAGTGGAACCCTCTCAAAGTGAATGTCGGATCAGAGTGTTAATCACGCTTGTCGGCAGGTAAAAAATGCATGCTTACCCCACATGTAGCTGCGTATTAGGACACATTATTCGATCTGCCCGCATATCATCATCATCACCACCAACAACATCACTATTATTATTTCCACTCTTCAAAATTAAAAAAGTAAATCACATGTACTATTCTTTATTTAAAGCCCATCAAAGTCACATAGTTATCATGTTCCTAATGAACCAGTGCATGTGGATTTGGGGCAATCCATTTGTGGAAGTGCTGAGATTTAAACACTAAGCCACTCTATTAGATTTGTCCTGGTAAAATTAACTTTAAAAGATCAGTTTTTAGGCCCTGGCTGGGTAGCTCAGTTGGTTAGAGCATTGTCCCCATACACCAAGTTTGCAGGTTCAGTCCCTGGTCGGAGTACATAAAAAGTATCAACCAATGAATGCATAAATAAGTGGGACAACAAATCAGTGTTTCTTAGTGCCTCACTCTCTCTCTACCCCCTCATCAATAAATTTAAAAAGGAACACTTTTAAAGGTCATAAAACACTCCGTATCTCTTATTCATTAGTTACTGCTTAATCAAAATAACTTTGGAAAGAAAATTCTCTAAAAGAATGATAGATAAGAAGCAAGGGATCTTAAAGACCTTCCAGTTGAACCTTCCCATTGTACAGATAAAGCTGAGACCAAAAGAGGCCAAATGATGATTCAAGATAACAACGTCCCCTGACTTCCCCCGGGTGCCTCTTTCTAAGCAATACCAGTTAGGCATCCTGGCAGGAAGTGTATAATAAAGGTTAAGAGCCAGACACATCCTGGGTTCAAATCCTGGCTCCACTACTTAACCAAGTTAGTAAACATGCCTCAGTTTTGGCCTCAACTTCCCCATCTTTAAATAGGTATAACAGTCAATAATAATAAATAATAGATATAGTAGTATCTACTAAGTAAGTTTATTGCAAGGATTAAATGAGCTAATATATGCAAAGTGCTCAGCACAATGTGGGCACATAGAAGTCAGTGTGTAAATACTAGTTGATGTTATTACTCTCTTCCATAAATGTTTCCAAGTTTCAGGAAAAACACTAGAGCCCATTTCTTCGTAATGGCTATGGATGGCTCTGAACACAGGAGTCAGTAATTACCTGTGCTGCGGTTCCCCACAGATTTGCCAAGGACTGGTCATGTCACTCTCCCTCCCTCCCTCCCTCCCTCCCTCCCTCTCTCCCTTCCTTCCTTTCTTTCCCTGTTTCTCTCTTTCTTTCTTCCTTTCTTCTTCTCTTCCTGACTCTGGATTAGGGAAACAGGGACTGATGACAGCCTTGTCAGGGATATGGGAGGGAAGGGAGACAGGCAGGCAGAATGGAGAATGAGTAACCGATGAAGCAGCTCTATTTAAATGTGCAGATGGAAGGGTCAAAGTCAATAAGTTCTCAGCTCTGTGCTCAACTATTCCTCGCTCATTTATTAATTACTTAAGTGAGGCTATTGCAGGCCCACTTATTAAATTGGTAAATAGGGGCAATGCAGATACATGAAATTGAAGGGTTAAATTGGGATTGATCAAGTTGACAAATAAAGCTCCTTCTAACTGACAGTTTGCAAGACTATTTGAACAATTCAACAGGACTGCCAGTGTTCTAAGATTAAATTCTGGAACACCAGAAAACCAAAGTTTATGAAAGTGCTCCCCCTCCTCCCAGTAAAGATCCCCATGGGGGCTGACATCTCTCTGTGTCTGGGATGTGCAATACCTTCTAGCACTTAAACCAGTATGATGACATTATGGCAAGTAGTAATGACCCTAAATAACATAGAGTTGGAAATTAGATGTGGAAAACTTCAGCTCCCTTAATTCTGTGCAGATCTCATAGAAATAAATCATCTCCGTAGCCAGTTTTCTTTAGTAAAGTAAGTGGATCCAGCCAGCTAAGCAGACAGTAGCTCTGTCCCAGTGACCGCATTAGTGTCAACCAGGGCTCTCTCCCCTCTTTCTGCGGTGCGCTTCCTTTATTTCCAGGTGTGCCGTGCTGTCTGAATGGGAATTCCCCCAGGAGCTATTCTTTTGTATTACTTCGGTAGCAAGCATACAGCTTTTACCTCTGTTATCTTTGACCTGCTCTGATGTCAGCTGACCTGGGCAGATTAATTTTTAATAGAGAGCCGTACCATACTTATATCCAGAGTTCTTTGTGAGAAGACACGTGGCTAAAATCAAAATCACTGAACCCAGGGAATTCTGGTCTAGATATGGAAACATTTATTTTATGTGGCCCTTTATGAGGAAAATACAGTTTGAAGGCTCGAATCTTTTCTGTTTTCTCTTCAAAAAATTTTCTTACAATATCCTTGTCTGTTTTATTACTCTAGAATTACTGGTTAAAATATAAAATATTTCCCAGACCATCAATTGGCGATTGTCAGTAAATGCAGCCTCACAGCCGGCCCTCTCTGCGGGTGATGCAGCTGGGCGTCACGTCACGGCCACGCTGCCCTTTTTGCTTCTTTCTCACTTTTGTATTTGAGGGCCAACTATCAAAACATGAGGTAGCCTTGTATTTTTAGATCATTTCAAAGGGAAACAGGAGCAGCTGATTTTATTGATTCTTCAGTTATAGTGAACTATGTATATTACCTGTAATGTCATAACTCTTTTGAATAGGAGCCTTAAATTGTAAGACTGTGCAGAGTAGAAGTAAACAGAGAAAAAGGAGAAATCATATAAGCATTTCATGTTGCATAGGTCAGAAACTTCATCTCTGTTCTACATGAAGATTAATGATAAAACATACCTTTTTATTTTGTTAAGATTGAAATAGTGGTTTTACATTTCTCATTTTTTAAATAAGCAAATTCATCCATCCTAACTATATGCTGTAAGAGAAAGCGTCACCCATAAACTAGACTTTCTTTAGCTGTATATTTCATACATCTCACTGGTGGCACTAGGAAAATGACACATTTGGTCGTGCTGTCGGTAAAGTGATTGGTGGAGAATGGAGCCACAAAACACAGCCATGCTAACCAAAAGGAGATATGATAGGAGGTCCCATGTAAGCCAAAGAGCATTGAACAGGCATAATTGCATTCAGCGATTAGTATTTTATAGCTAATTCAGGATCACAGTATATCTTTTACTGGAGACCTGTTTGGTTAACGGTCACACGCGCTCATTTTGCAAACAGAGGCGGCATAGTAGAAAAACTCAGAGATCAGTTGTGACATTTCTAAAGAGATGCTCTGCTAGATTCAGACAATTTAGAGCGCTTCAGGATCTTAGCATTTTCAAGTTAAGTTTTGCTGAGCAGAAATGTCAAACTAGCCAGCACACCCTCATGCCAATATCAACATCAGACTTTGTTTGTCGCACCGGCTGTCCTGATAAGCCACCTTGCCCCGCCCCGCTGGTCGGTCCTTTTGCTGCTTTGTCCCTCTGGAGTGAGGTTACTGCCTGCTGCCTTACTGTTCAAGCCACCTTAACCCCTTCCCTGTCCTGGCTCCGCTGACTTTAGTCCTTGCGGAAAATTGCTGCTATTTTATCGTGAAATAAAAAATGCTGCCTGATCCGCTTAATAGTTCCATTTACTGCAACTTAACACTACATTTTTATCATTTTTTAGGGATTACTTTCCACTCCCCCTCTCCTCTCCTCCCCTCTCCATCCATTTTTCACTTTTATGTTGGCAGTTCCGCGCTGCTCATCTCTGAGCCCTGCCACTGAGGAGGAGCTGGCCGATGGCTTTAGTGCAAACGATGGAACTGTATGCGCGTCTCCAGCCTCAGCCAAATAAATGTACCAACATTTTCTCTGCCACTTTTTGAGACTCAGTAAGCAGGAGTCTGTCTTCAGTGCTGCTTTCATTGTTTTCAAAATATTTATATTATCATCTCTGTTCCCAGATAATTTGAGTCTCTTTAAACCTTGAGAACCCATGGATCTCATTCCCCATGAGGTTAATTTTAATTGTTTTTCATTAATTTGCTTATCTCTCTTGCTACACAGTGGGGTCTTCAGAAATTTCAGACAGTCATTCTTGTTATTGAAGCACCTGGCACATTCTAAATTAAAGCACTGTCCTAGAGTCAGGAGAGTTCGTTTCTGTTCCCAGCTGTTGTCATTGATTAGGTATTTGCTCTTAACTTCTTTGGGTTTCAGTTTCCTTATCAGTAATCTGTTGGGTTGAATCAATAGTTCTCCAAACCGATTGCATTTAGTATCCCTTGTGCAGCTTTTAAAAGTTTGTCAGTGTGTGTGTGTGTTTTATATAGCTGAGCCCTCATCTAAAAACCCTGTTGGTTTGGGTGGTGTGAGGACCTGCACAGCAGGAGTTACCTGCATGTCCCTGTGTGACTCTAATGTGCAGCCAGGTTGAACAATCGCTAGATTAGATGTTGTACGAAGTTTCAACTAGCTCTCATGTCCTATGATTATAATATCATCTTTTTAAATAAAATACCGAGTAAGCACTTGTTTATGATAATTTTGTAGATTTTATAAAGACTTTGATAGCTGAGGGAGCAATTGTTTCATGATTCAAACTATGGGAGTCTCAGAATTTAAAATCATGGCCAAATCCTACTCTTGTGTAAATCATAGTAATCCACAAATATATTTAAAGCATAACTTCTTTTCATGTACAGAGTATTAGAAATGAAGTGCCCTGTGTCATCTGAGATCTGTCTTTAAAATGTTAGATAGGATTTTTTTCCTGAGTTTTTTTTTTCTTTTTCATTTTTTTGTTGTTGTTCAAGTACAGTTGTCTCCATTGTCCTGCCACCACTTTCCCCAGCCTCCCACCCTCAGTCCTACCCCCTTTGGCTTTATCCATGGGTCCTCCATACATGTTCCTTGATGGCCCTTCCCCTGCTTTCCCCCATTATCCCCCTCTGTCCTCCCCTCTGGTTACTGTCAGTTTGTTCTTTATTTCAATGTCTCTGGTTATATTTTGCTTGCTTGTTTGTTTTGTTGATTAGGTTCCACTTGTAGGTGAGGTATTTGTCTTTCACCACCTGGCTTATTTCACTTAGCATAATGCTCTCCAGTTCCATCCATGCTGTTGTGAAGGGTAGGAGCTCACTCTTTCTCCTGCGTAGTATTCCATTGTGTAAATGTATCATAGTTCTTTGATCCACTCATTTACTGATGGCCACTTAGGCTGTTTCCAGCACTTGGCTATTGTAGATTGCGCTATGAACATTGAGGTGCATAGGTTCTGTTTTTAATAGTTAAAGGAATATATTGAAGTGGGTCTTACAGTAAATAGAAATAAATTTCACCCTAATTCCTTCCCAAAATCACAAAGCAGGATTTTGTGCTATTTTTTTTCTTAAAGATTATCTGAGATAATTTGTACAGATTTGTCCTTTGTAAGATGTTCTTCTTCTCTGGGTTTTTTGTTTTTGTTTTTGTTTTTGTTTTTTTTTTTGACTAATTTATATATGCATCTTACTTTAACTGTACTCTTGAGCAGCTTCTAAACTTTCAGCTGCAAAGCATGCATCTTAAACATGCTAGTCCCAACACACTAAGCAGCAGCACATAAAACAGCCTGTAAACCTCAACAGAAGGTGCAAACTCACATATGATTAATGTGATTCCTTAGCTGGAGTTCTATGCATTAATGAATGGATAGCCATGATGCTGTCTCTCCCTCCCTGACACATTGGCATTCCTTTCACATAATGCCCTTGGGTGGAAAATTCTTGTCAGTGGCCAGCACTGGGGAGTTGGAAGCACACACTATCGGCATACCTCCTTCAAGGTTGTCCTCAGGGCAGCCCTGGCAAATTCTCTTTTGGAAGCAAGTGAGGTTGGAGACAGAAGGTAGATAGTGGCTGTTGGATAATTTGGTGATTCTGGTTGGGGCATGTAGTGTCCCTAGTCTGAACCTTAAAACGAAAATGAGAAACCGTTGTGGACATCCTACATTCGGTGCCTCCTAATGCTTTCAGAAAACTAGGCAATCAGTTGTGCTTCAAAGAACAACGTTTACCTCTTACCCTCATTTTCCAGAGCCCACACCTACTTTGTCCTCATGGCAGCAGGAGAACATGGACCCTGACGAAGCGCGCCTCTCCCCTCAGGCCGGGCGCCTCGTCCGTCAGCTTCTGGATGGAGACAGCGATCCCATGCTCTCTCCTCGGTTCTATGCTTACGGGCAGAGTAGGCAGTACCTGGATGACACGGAAGTGCCTCCATCTCCCCCAAATGCCCACTCATTTATGAGGTATGTTTCTTTTTGTTGATGATAAGCAAATCCATCATCTTTAGGATAGTATGGCTGATGGCCAGTAATTGGTCTTAATTAAGTTGTAAGCCTGTAAAGGAACATATTTAAAGTTCTCCCTCCTAGGACACAAGCTCCGTTGTAGTTTTTCAGTTGAATTGTGACCCAACTGCAATATTACATACTGAATTTCCATTTGTACCTCCTTTGCAAAGCCCCCTCAACTTTAACTCTGAAGTCAGCAGCAGAGATTTCAGTCCTAACTTTGCTAATTACAAATGTGAACTAGAGAAGATCAGGCCCATTTAATAGCTGGGACATAGAGAGCTCAAATCACAAAACCAGTTAGTAGTCAAATTTCTTTTATCCATGAGCACGGGGACCATTTGCACTCTCCCCATCCATGCCTCACGCTCACGGCTTCCCCTCCCCGTGCCCCGCCCCCACAAGCAGTGACTTCCTGCTGGAGGACGCTGACTCTAGTGTGCCCGTCACAGGCGACGGAGCTCCTCCCTGGGGTCCTATGATGATGAACACGAGGACCTGACACCTGCCCAGCTCACACGAAGGATTCAGAGCCTTAAAAAGAAGATCCGAAAGTTTGAAGACAGGTTTGAAGAAGAGAGGAAGTACAGAGTAAGTGCCTCCTCACAGGGTTCTCTTTGTCCCTTCCTCTCCCATATCAGCAACTCAGAGAAGTGATCAAGGTTAAGCGAGATTTGTAGGGAGCCTCAAAGCAAAAAGGCAATAAAAACTGGGTAGTGAACACTGATAAACCCCAAACTTCGTGTATCAGCATTTTCCTTACACAAGTATATTCTTACAAATAAATCGAGCACTTTACTCTCCACTTTGTAAACTTATCAGTGAGCCGGAATGGGAAAAATCATTAAATGAGGTCTTTTGTTTGGCTACAACTTAATTCAACATTATCTTCTAAAATTTCATTAGTACTGACCCCATTCCACTCTCAGCTCTATCCTTAGTATTTCCTACAAGAATGTCAAAGAGGCCTTTTTCAAGGTGGTTGTGGTATAAAATATCATACACCTCCCTGCTTCATATTCTGTAAGCCTGACGGGTTGAACCCTACAAATAATGGAAACGGGGCCATCCCTGGACCTCATGCAAGCCCGTGATCATAAAAAATCCAGCATTTTGCCTCTGAGGAATTCTTTAAAAACATCCAAAATAACCAGATGAAAAGAAGGATAATGGAATTAAACTAGTGAAGTTTGTCCTCATTGGCCAAGGTTGATTTCTTATCCCAATAGGATTCAGTGTTTCTTTCCTGTTTAAAACAAGCTGAGCATCAGACGCTGCTTTTTCCTGCCCCAATTCCAAAACATCTCCCTAAGCTTTCCCTCTCTCAGCCCTCCCACAGCGACAAGGCAGCCAATCCAGAGGTTCTGAAATGGACAAATGACCTTGCCAAATTCCGGAAACAACTAAAAGGTAGGTAAAGCCCTAGATCTATGACATGGTTTATATAAATCTAGCCAGGTGCAGAATCCATGATTTCACCTCATGCCAAGCGCCACCACTAAAATATTCCAGACAAGACGAGTTCCTAAAAGCTGCCTCCCAGTGCCCTGCGAATTCAGGGGATACCTCCTCTGTTTCCTCATGGTCCCAATCGTAGGGTAACCCAGATTAGCTAAGACACAAATTCTGCGGCATTTCTTCATTTCCCTAAATTGCTAATGTAAGGATGATGATTCCAATTCAATATTCATTAAGTACCTGTTTAATCGAAGGCTCCATTTCCTATGGTGTAAGAAGGCACAGAGACATAAAGGTGAATATGAAAAGGACTTGGTCCCTGTCCCTCAGAGAGTTCGCTGAATTTTGGGAGAAACAGTCATTTAAACAACTGAATGGAATACAAAGTAAAAGTAATTCTAAAATGAGGTATGCAAGTCATACAGAAAAGGCTGGCCAGCAGTTGGGCACTAGATTGATAAATACCTTTAAACACTATGGGAATAAGTATAGGAAGACACCTGCCCACACTCCAGACATGTTGGTGTGGCTAAAGTATGGATGTCAAATAAAATAACTAAAGCTTTCTCAGGAATTGCCATTAGGGAAACTGTCTACATAATCTAGGAAGACATCATTTTCTTGGGTTTTATATAATAACCCGGGGTGTCAACTAATGTTATAATTAGACACTTGCTGAAAAATAAGGAAGTCGGGGCTAAGTAGTTATTAACATCATAGAAAAACAATTTGGGCTCTGCAGACATCAGTCCTCATATATCTCCACCCCCAAATCTTTTTGACTAGAGTCCAAACTAAAGATATCTGAAGAGGACCTAACACCCAGGATGCGGCAGCGAAGCAACACACTCCCCAAGAGTTTCGGTTCCCAGCTTGAGAAGGAAGATGAGAAGAAGCAGGAGGCGGTGGACAAAGCGGCAACGCCCAGTATCGAAGCCACACTGGAATGCATCCAGAGGAAGCTCCAGGAGAAGCGGGCAGAAACCAGCCGCCCTGAGGACATTAAGGTGTGATGAGTCGGCGAAAGCCCTAAGCCAGCTGCTAATCCCAAACCATTCCAATTAACGTGGTAGAAACGTAAGACATTCCACATGGGTCCCAATGGGAAGAGTGATGGAGTGACACCTTTTAAAACCTCCCAAACCCTCATCTTCCGCTCTGAGATGTCTAGAGACACAGGTGAAACAATTTCAGAGTGTTTTCATTATAGCCACTTTGGTTTTTGACTTAAAATTAAAAGCAGCAAACTCTTGTACCGACTGCAGAATGAACTCGTTTAGCTTAATACACAGTTCGGTGGCTCTTTGAGATAGAAGAATTATTAGGGGGCATTTGAGGCAATTTGTTATTCAGAAAACCTTTGGGACTGTGTAACCTGTAACTGTGGTTATCAGGGGGCATTAAGTTAAACCTCATGTGCCTCACGGCCTTGCCTACCTCAGTATTCAACATGCCTTTGCTGCCCAAAAACGTTGACGAGGACTCCGCTGTGCTCTGCGTCTGCCTAGCAAGGAGTCAGGAATAGCTGATTCCTAACTGAGCTTTGTATACAGCTAGGACGAGCTGTACTGTGAGGATTCTTTTTAATCTTACTTTTTTTGTTGTTGAACTTAAAAAAAACAACAACAAACAAACCAAGAAGTTGGAATGTTCACAAATGTTTCCCCTTTTCATTTCTCTATCCCTGTGCTTACCCAGGACATGACCAAAGACCAGATTGCTAATGAGAAGGTGGCTCTGCAAAAAGCCCTATTATATTATGAAAGCATTCATGGACGGCCGGTATGTGCATGTACTGAATTTTCTTTCTGATCGGGGTAGGTCATCTGGCTTTAGAAACGGATCTTCTGTGTTCAGGATTTTGCAAATAAGGTTCCATGATGCTTAGCAGATTATGTTTTCACCAAAACTAAGCTTTCTGAAGACTAAACCTGTGATAAGACTTGCACTACCTAGTAGATACTGAATTTGAGTCCCAAAGAAAAATTAGTTTGCAACTAAAATGTAGTCACTAGTGTCCTGCTTCAAGGGGAGAGTGGTGGAGGGGGTGTAAATTGGTGCACAGAGCCCTAGGGTGAGGAGACCTCTCTGTCCCCAGGTCTGCCTCAGCAAGCTGACACTGGCTCTAAGCATTCTTATCCCTAAAATAAATGTACCTAAATAGAATAATCTGCCCCAAAATTCAGTCTCTCTGCAGTGCAATTGCAACCAGTGTTTGTCCACAGCGAAGTTCCAGCTGTCATCCAGAACCAAAACTGTGAGGAACCCAGAATATGGCTCTGCCTTTTCATAACAAGGAGCATTTGAGGCAATTTGTTCCTCAGTAAGCGTTTATTGAATGTTTGTTGTTAGTCTGGGGTAAACAGTAGCATGATATGCTTCTCTCTTCCCTAAGGAACTTATAATCAAATATCCATGTCGGTTACTCTTAGCCACCTGTTCCGAATGTTGTCAAGAACCCAATAAAACAAACTCTTAAGAGCAGGTGTAAAGAAGCATGAAGTTTATGTTCACGGAAGGGTTTTTTATATAGCCAAAAAAAACCCATGCATTTCTTTTCCAGTTTCAGCATAGCTATTCAATTGAGATAGTCTTTTCATCTAAAATAGGCTATTTTAAATAAAGACGCTTCCAGAATAACGAACTAGGTCTGTGAGGGCAGGGATTATGGATTTCGTGAACCTAATCCTCAGCAAGTAGCACAAGACCTGACCCAGCCTATGCCTAATAAACTGCCTACAGCATGCCTCTCCCATGGTATTTTGGTTCTGAATCGATCAGGGTTAAGTTCAAAAAAGAAGCAGCTAGAGGTGATGATGATTGATTTTGCTGTCCTGTCCCTGCAGTGGAAAAATACTGTTGCTTTGGGATATTGGTCATGTTTCAAGCCAAGGGTATTTCTGGGTTTTTTTTGTTTTGTTTTGTTTTGTTTTCCCAAGCCAAGTTTTGTTTTGGATTTTTAAAGACATTGAACCAAATAGTGAATGCACTGGAGCTCACATATATTGTGAAACTTTGTCCTGTCCTGGAGTATTCAGAACTTCTAGAGTTCAAACTGAACTTCTAACCGTAGGCTCAGAGCCTTTGAGTATCTCCTCATGGCCACTCAACAGGCCCACGCTGGGGGAGGCAGGACTTCCGTGTTCTCCTTCTGTTCATTGTATGGATTCACACTGTGACGTTGATAGACTCTTTCAAAGACTCCCTCGCCTGAGGCCCCAAGGTCTCTCAGCTGTGTTCTAAACTTAGCCTTAAGCCAGTTCAGGGATTTGCAGGCCACGGTGATTGTTGCTCTGAGCTGGGCACAGACCCGTTCTGCGCAGCCTGGGGCCTTGTGTGACCTAGAGTCAGAACCCAGCTCTTCTGAGGCTAGCTTGTGACTTTGGGGCGCTGAGGTAACTCCTCAGAGCCTCAGCGCTTTGCCTGCATGAAAGATGTCTGTTTTGTAGCCCTGGAGACTAAATGACATGACAGACACACACATTTATCTGTAGGGTGGCTGACGCTGAGGAAGTTGGGCATAGTCGCTTTTCTGGGAGTGGAGGGAATTGCCACGTAAATGATAGTTGTCATTTCTGTTACAGTTACACGTTGTGCTCACCATGGCCTACTTCTTAAGCGCTTGAATCAGGAGAAAGAATACACATTTTTAGTACACTTATAATTAGGAATATGAAATACTAGTTTTTGGCCCTGTCTTTCCATTACCCTTTCTTTCATCATTCTTTCCAATGCAGGAAGAACACCTTTTTGGGTTAGATTCTAGCATCTTATGGGTCAGGGAACAGATGCTTTGGGAAGTTTGTGTGTCATTTATCCTTGGTCCCAGGTCAGACTCTCTGCCTCTTTTTGGAACATGATGCTCCGGCCTCAGAAAAAGCAGAGTCCATTTGATATCTGGCCAGTCTAAAAATCAGAGTGAACGTGTCATTCTCAGATCCACAGTATTGCCATGGACCCTGGACTGTAAATAACATTTGGGCAACACGCTTCTTAAAAGAAAAATACGCGCACTTCCAGTGCTAAACTACCATTCCAAGCCCCAGGTTTTTTAGAGAAACAGGGACTCATAGCTCACGAGTTTTTACTGAGTCTGCAGGTTCTGGTTTAAAAGGACACTAACTCCAAATGGCAGACCGAAACCATTATCTGCCAATCCTGTGCATTTTTAAAGAAGGCTCTTTGCTTTAATGGGGCACTGTACAGACAGCCTGACATTTATCAAAAACAAAAACACTCATTTACACACCAGCACATATGCCCTACCTCTAGTTATGAAAGTGTGTCCTTTCCAGCAACTGAAGGCCTCATGCGAAGACCGTGCCCCAGAGACGAGCACAGCAGACGGCCGCGGCCGCCTGTGTTGCTTCCCCGTAGGCCGCCGCTCGGCGACAGTGTAGAGGGGAGAGAATGGGCTGCTTGCTCAGAGCTTCTGGGTGGCGTCTCTTCCGCATTGGTATATTTTAATCTCACGTTTTAAAACTTTGGGAACTAACATGACACTAAACATATCATGTTCAAATTTAAATGCAAATTCTAAAGCCATATATAAATACTCTCGTCTGCTTGACTGCTGTTTGGGATTATCTGATCTTTGCGCAGTCAGCCTACTTTCCTTACCAGATGATGAAGAGGAGAGAGTTGCCATTTTCCAGTCCATGGGCCACGAATGCAGCAGCTATAAGACTCTGTCTTATCTATCTTTTGCTGCCAGCAGCTTTATGACTCAGAAGTACCCACCCACTCATTCAGGGGCCTGTTCTTAGCCGCAGAATCCCTGATGACTAATGACTAATGACTCAAGAGCAAGAGCGCCGACCTCCAGGCAGGTTTCTCATGGCCCGCTGAGCGCCAGCCGGCCCTTTCTCGGCAGTCTAGCCAAGGCCCTGCTTGGTTTATGTAACTGCTGGTTAGCTTTTGGCTCTGCTCAAAGTCCAGCACTGACAACTGCAGGTGGGAGAAACCTGTATTACCTTTTAGTAATGAACGATCCTTTGTCCCTGTTTCTCTAAAAAACCTGGGGCTTGGAATGGTAGTTTAGCACTGGAAGTGCGTGTATTTTTCTTTTAAGAAGAGTGTTGCCCTTTTAGTATGAACGATCCTTTGGCTTCAGATACATAGTATGAAAATAATTCTGGTATAATTTCAAGTAGTATTAATACTCTCCACATCTCAAACGTAAAGATCTTTGGTATCTTTGGTGTTTAGATACGTTTATCAAAGGCCAGTGTTAACTTTGGTGAAGTCAGGATGAGTTTCAACTCTGCATAGTCAAACACTGAATTAGAGCACTTGCAGAGTATTAGTTCCTGGTCATTAATTTAAAACGTGAGCAATTCATAGATAATTTAAATGTCACTGCCTTGAGCCCAAGAATTAAGCCAGCGATCCTCCTCATCTGCTCCACCTAGAAACTTCGGTTTTCGAACAAAAATTTAGAAAGAAAATTGGTTTCTGTCAAATTTGCCATACCTGGCTGAATTCACCAGCCAAGCCTTCTTCTATAAGCCAAAGCTGTGTCTGCCAGCAGCTAGTAAGAGGAGGCTAGTCCACGATAGAAAAATGTTGGCTCCTTCTCTCTCTTTTTTTATTTTTAGAATGTCTTTTGGCCGCTAAACCATCTATTGTTTATCTTGCACATTAAGATCACACCACGTGTCATGTGCTGACAGTTAAGATGTGCCTTAACTTTATCTGCAACACATTTAGTGGATATATCTTGTTTTGAAAAAATGGTTCCATGAGGTGCAGTCCTAAATTCTGTCGTCTTACATGTGAAATTGTACTAGTCACTCCATTTCTGCTCTTCAGACTTATTTGTGGATGTTGTTCAACCATCCTTGAAGGATAACATAAATATAGAAAAGGGTCTAGATTATATGTCTTGATGAATTTTCATGAAGAAAACAAATCCAGGTAACCAGCATACAGATCAAGAAACAAAATATTACCGACCCCCTCGGAACCCGCTTTGTGTCCCCTTCCCACTCATAGCAAGACCTCCTGCACCACCAAAGAAAACAGTTGTCTTGACTTCCAACACTGTAGATTGGATTTGCTTATTTTTGAACCTTATGTAGGTGGAATCTTAAAAATATGTGTTCTTTGGCATCTGGTTTATTTCACTCAGCTTTACTTTTGTGAGATTAACCCAAGATATCGCATAGAGCTGTGGCTCATTCAGTCACATTGCTGTGTGGTATTCAGTTTTGGGAATGCACCGTATTCCTTCTCCATATGGATGGTTTCCAGTTTGGGGCTGCAATAAATAGTGTCGCTGGGAACATTCTCGTATGTGTCTTTTGGTGAGCTTACGTATTTGTTCGACATGTGCTTAGAATGGAATTGGGTCGTGTGTGCAGCGTTAGCAGATGCTGCTTAGCAGTTTCCCGCAGGGCTCTGCCCTCCCCAGCGGTGACAGCTCCCGTTGTCCCGCATTCTCGCTGGCGCCCGACAATGCCGTTTCACTGCAGCCACTGTGGTAGGTGTGTAGTAGTAGCCGCTGTCATTTGATCCTCAGGGTTTTTAATATAAAACAAATTCCAAGTTTCCTTCTACTTTTGACAGTCATTTTTTCATGAAATGGTGGTTTTAAAACTCCTTTTGGTATGGTAGAAGCAGAAAAATGCCATCCTCCACTTCATACTGTGGTAATAGGAAGAGATAAAAACAATTGATCGTTATCATTGCTGATGGTAGAAAATAAAGCCATGAAACATTATTGCATGCTGACAGGACCCTATACTAGCTTGTGAAGTTTATCCAAAGTGCATTTGTTGTTGATCACTTTGAGAAAGGCAAACAGGAAAGGCAACAAAGGATAATTCACTTATGCATAATCCAGAGCTGTCTTCAAAGCTGAAGGCCCAAAAGGCCCATAAAAGAAATGGTCAAAGCTCATACTACTTGCCCTTCCTTACCTCTGTGGCTGTTGCCTTATTACGTGCAATGGAAATAAAATGCCGAAGACAAACAGCAGCCTCGCAACAGGTACTGCATCTCATTTGCCATTCAAGGAAACAGGGGGAATGCGTGCGTAGTTACGAATTGGGCATACCAATTACATTTGAAAATGTGTTTACTCATTTTGCAGATATTTATAGGCTATCTCGTTTATGTCAGGCACTGAAATAGTGGCCAGGGACACAAAAGCACAAACACCTGCTTTCAAGACACATATAGGCTAAAGAGGAGACATATGTCAACAAATAGCTGCTAAAGCGCATAAAAGCGTATCACCCGCTGGAGCTTCTGTAACAGAATACCGTAGAACTGGGTGGCTTATACACAACAGGAATGTCTTTCTTAGCGTTCTGGAGGCTGGGAAGTCCCTGATCAAAGTGTCAGCTGATTTGGTGTCTGTGAGCATGTTCAGGGTCTGGTGAGGGCCCCCTTCCAGGTTCACAGATGGCTGTCTTCTTGCTGTCCTCACGTGGCAGAAAGGGGCAAGGGAGCACTAGGGGTATTTTTTATAAGGGCACTAATCCCATTCATGGGATCCCAGCCTCATGATCTAATCTCCTCCCAAAGACCCAACCTCCAGATACCATCACAGCGGGAATTAGGTTTCAACATAAGAATGTCAGGTGACACAAACATTCCATCTATAGCAAAGCATATGTAACATTACAAGATACACAGTATGTGACCCAAAAGAGAGACTGAGCAGACCTTCCAGATTGAGAGATGTTGGATGAAGGC
>PVJD01005140.1:45994-121034 GCA_004026545.1 Mormoops blainvillei | reverse complement strand
TTGTATCTTTACCTGGTTTTGGAGTTAGGATAATAATGGCCTCATAAAAAGAGCTGGGGAGTCTTCCCTCTTCTTGAATTTTTTTTGCAATAGTTTGAGGTGGATAAGAGTTAGTTCTTTAAATGTTTGGTAAAATTCACCTGTGAGGCCGTCCTGTCCAGGGCTTTTGTGTGCTGGGAGTTTTTTGATTACTGCTTTAATTTCACTAGTTGTTATCAGTCTGTTCAGGCTTTCTGCCTCTTCTTGATTCAGTTTTGGCAGATTGTATGTTTCTTGAAATTTGTCCATTTCGTTCAGGTTGTCCTATTTCTTGGCACATAGTTATTTGTAGTAATTTCTTACAATCCTTTGTATTTCTGTAGTATCAGTTTTAAGTTCTGTTTCATTTCTGATTTTATTTATTTGGGTCCTCTATCCTTTTTTCTGATGAGCCTCAGTAAAGGCTTGTCAATTTTGTTTATCTTTTCAAAGGACCAGCTCCTGGCTTCATTGATCCCTTGAATTGTTTTTCTTAGTCTCTATGTCATTTAATTCTGCTCTGATCTTGATTATTTCCTTTCTTCTCTTTTTGGTAAGATTTTATTAAGGCTTGATATTTCTAGTGTTGAGTAATCTTATCTATTAATATTTTATTTAATTACTTTTACACTTAAAAATTATTTCCCCAAGATATATAAAATATAAAGGTAATTAATTCTGTCAAATATATAAAGGAATGCTTGACCATTTAACGTATCCAAAATGGTGAGTTATGCCTTCAATCAAGGCTCTAATTAAAATTATTCCTTTATAAAAGCTTATTACCTTCATGTTTCCATTTAAAAATTCTTTAATTTCTAAATGTATTTATAACATAAAGTCAATTTCATTGATATATTAGGGCTTGCGCTATGATTATTCTCTTTATTGGTAAATTGATGTGCTTGTGTTTGTGTGTGGGTATCTGTGGTTACCATGTTACACAATTTTAATTATTATTGACTTAAAAATGTGTTTCAGTGTTAGATGAGGCAAGTTGTATTAGCAAGGGTCGTGCAGAGAAACAGCACCAATAGAACATGAAAGGAGATTTATTGTGATGAATTGGCTCACACACATATGGAGGCCTAGGTACTCCAAACATCTGCAAGCTGCAGACCCAGGAAAGCCAGCAGAGTAATTCAATCTGAGTCTGAAGGAAACAAGGATACAAATCCCTGTCTGCGTGGCAGGAAAAGATAAAATGAGATGTCCCAGTTTAACAATGAGGCAGCAAAAAAGGGGCGAGGTCCTCCCTTCTCTGCCTGTTGTTCTGTGTAGGCCCTCAGTGGACTTTCCAACCACATTAGAAAGGGCAGTTACTTTAACGAGTCCACCAATCTAAATGTGAATCTCGCCCAGTAACGCCCTCATAAGCAGAGCCACAAACCGCGATTAATATGGGCATACCTTGACCCAATCAAGTTAACATATAAAATTAACAGTCCCAAATTTCAATTAATGTGTTCCTTTTTATTATTTAATCTTCTACTCAAGAACACAATATACCTCTCCACTTGTTTCAATTCATCTTCAATTTTTATAGCAAAGTTTTAAAATCTCTTATTATAGGTTTGGGGGTTTTTTGTTTGTTTGTTTGTTTTTTCAGTTTTAGATATTTCTAGATAGGTTCATTTGCCTAATACATATAAGTATGTATTTTTTAATAAGCACCACTGCTGGCTCTAAGGGTACCAGAAGCATTATGTTGGTGTTCATGTCCACAGGTAATTCCCCAAGTTAAAAGCTTATTAGGAGGCGGGTACCCCTTCCATGTTCCCATTGTTGCACTAGACCTCAGTTCAGACAGGGCTACCCTTTCCAGGACCAGTTAGCCCAGAAGTCAGCAGGGGGACCCTTGTTTAAGGGCAGATGGTCCTCAGACTCATCTCCACTGTGTTGTCTCTCTTGAGCTGTCAGACGTTCTACCCCTTCCTGTTCAGGTAGCTCTTACACTTGCAGTCAGTCTTTTCCTTCCGCTTGAGGTAGTCACTGTCCTTTTTGACTCACACAGGATCTTCCATATCTACCAATGTTCTAGCTCTGAGAAGACTTATGTAGCAAGTGAATATTTTCTTCAGATCTTGGTTCTGCCATAATTGATGTGGGGAACTGACATGTCCCTCAGTGTGTAAGCAAGAGAGAGGAGATTGCTAAGTACACAAAGAACAACTTGATTAATATTTTCAGTTAAAACTTTGCTATATAGGTATACATGGAATATACGATTGTTGCCTAACTGGTGTATATTTATTTGATTAAAGTTCTAATGATGTTTTAATTGGTTCTTGGGTTTCCTTGGGATTTTATACACAAATGAGGATCATTTCTCCCCTTTTCCTATAACTTCTCAATTTAATTTGCTACATAATTTCTGCTTCGCCCTGGCTGGTGTGGCTCAGCGCACTGAGTGCTGGTCTGTGAACCAAAGGGTCACCGGTTCAATTCCCTGTCAAGGCACATGCCTGGGTTGTGGGCCAGGTCCCCAGTAAGGGGTATGTGAGCGGCAACCACACATTGATGTTTCTCTCCCTCTCTTTCTCCCTCTCTTCCCCTCTTTCTGAAAATAAATAAATAAAATCTTTAAAAACAAAAAAAGAAAAAATCATTAAAAAAATTCCTGCTTCAATTTTTTCTATTATAGTTGACATATAATATAATATTAATTTCAGGTGTACAGCATAGTGATTTTATATATGACATCTTTCCAGAAAGTGTCCAGCTATGTACTATGAAAAGTAGAGGCATTTATTTAAGATAATATAAGATACAAGAAACATTGTACATTGGACAATGACACCTCAGTTCCCTTCAAAGTAGGCACTTTTGGACCTCACACAGTTCTCCCAGTATGTCTTGTACTGTTCAAAACACTCTGCAAAGTCCTTTGTTGGAATTACCATCAGCTGCCCATAGTATTTTCCTAAATCTCATCGACAGTCTGAAATCTCTTCCCTTTCAAAGGTGATTTTAGTTTTGGGAAAAGCGAGAAGTAGCAGGGCAACAAATCTGGGCTACAGGGGGACTGAGTCACCTGGATGATTTGATGTTTCACCATAAAACTCTGCACGAGAAATAATGTATCAGTGGGCACATTGTTTTGATGAAGCTACCAATCACCATTTTCCCATAGCTGCAGCTGTTTTTGTTGTATTGCATCTCTCAACCAATGATGAACATTGAGGTGATACTCCTTATTAATTGTTTGGCCTGGAGGGGAGTACTTGTGATGGACGACACCTTCTCAATCAAAAAACAGAGTTAACAAGGTCCTGATCTTGCTGCGACTTAGCTACGCCTTCTTCGGGTGTGGAGAATCAGGCAACTTCCATTGGGACAACTGGGCCTTTGTTTCCAGATCATACACATATGGTTATGACCTTCTTGAGGAAATGTGGTTCATTGGTAGCAATTTGAATCAAGTCATTAGCAACTGCAGTGCTATGCTCCTTCTGCTCTGGAAGAAGAAGCCACAGATTGAATTTTGCCACGACACATTTCAGGCCAAGATCCTGTGTCAAGATGTCAGACACAGTGGTGTTTGGAATCCCCAGATCAGCTTCTAGTTCTTGCACTGTCCGTCGCTGATCTTTGTTGACTGCAGCCTGCACATGTTCAACATTCTCAGGTGTTCTGCTTGGTGCAAGCCTCCCAGAATGTGGTCACTTTCAACAGATTCTTGACCATCTTTGAAGCATTTGTGCCACACTTTTAGTTGCACTGCACTCGTTGCATCGTCTTCAAAAGCCTTCTGAATCATCTGTATAGTTTTCATGGAGGAATGTTCACACTTAATGCAAAACCTGATGCACATTAGTTGCTCTACTTGCTCAGTTATTTTGACTGTAAGGTCAGACAGTACACATGCTCTCTCAATGGTTTCTACCACCCCCACTAACTAGTACAGTGAAGTGATCATTGTTCACTCATGTACATTCCAGGTCACTCTCCTTGGCTGCCAGGTTACATCAATGTTGCACAAACCATTCTCATACTAACAATGGCTGGACTTTTTCTGCACAGACTATAAGAAGTGTATGTGTTTTTATATATATACACACATACATATATGCAAACACAGTTAAGTATATATGTAATATCATAATAAATATATTGTGATATATATTAATAAATATGTAAATCTATATTTATATATGTGGCAGAATGATGCTAGCAATTCACTGAAACTGTATTATCTTTTTTATACGTGTTATAGCCTCTTCTATACTTAAGTGTAGTGATGTAACTGAATTCTAGCCAATGATTATATGTACCAAATCCAGACCTCCCATCAAAACTTGTGTTATTTTTCCCTTACACTCTGCTGAAATTGAGAATACCATAAAGTGGCTTTAGGAGCATCTTGAGTTAGAGCAGAGCTACAAGGCGAAAGGAGCGTGAGACCCTGAATCAGTGATTGGACCAATAACAATGAGTTGCTGGCTTGAGTGAGAAATAAATGTTGTCTTATTTTTCACATATTTGGGGGCTTGTTTGTTACTTCAAGTACCATTAGGTAGGTCCCTAACTGCTGTATAACCTTTTCATATATATTTTGTACTTGTTTCTTTTACCAAAAATATGATGACTTTTTAAAGAAAGGGAATAAACATGATAAGACCTGTTTCTATCCTTTAAAACTGTGTAGGCCTACCCTTAATGATACTACATTCTTATATAAAGGGAAAGGGTTTTTTTGCATCTTCGTAGGTTATCTGGAAAGAATGAAATAGGAAGAGGAAATTATAACCCCCAAAAGATGAGGGAGTTGAACAAGATGGTTTTGATGAGCAAAGTTTCTATAAAAAGAAAAGGTGCCAGCAAGATCTATTTGGTGGTAGAGCGAGAACCTTGGGTTATTAAGATAAATGTGAAAATGAGACTAAATTAGAAAACTAGAAAAAACTGTACAGAATTAAATCTGAAATCCCAGGGCAGGCTGCCCTGGAATAAGCAGAAACATGATAGAAAATGTAATTTCAACAAAACTGCTTAGCTAAAAGAAAGCTTTAAATGTGATGGATGTTTTTTAAGAGGAGAGTGTTTCAGAGTTTTGGCATTGCTGCCAGGAACTACGCTACCACTGTGTGAGTCCCAGCTCCATGAATTACTGGTTTCCCTGTGCCTCAGGTCCCTTGTACATAGATAGCATTAATACTCGGCACTGCCTTTAGGACTTTTGTGAAGATTAAATTTGGTGATGCATGTGAAATAGAGTAATGTCATAATAACTTTCAAAATCAGGTGCTATAATAAGTAAACATTCAGAGAATCATATTAATATTTATCTGTTTTTAAGTGGTAGTGTAATATGTGAATGATTATCTTTTATTAATTCCCTTCTATGTTTTAGGCATGTGCCTAATCTAATTTAATCTTAAATCAAGGCTGTGAATTAAATACTCTTATTCTTCTTTTGTTTGGCTAGTAACCTGAACTTTTGGGTAGATTAGTGGTTTTCCCAAGCTCATGAAGATGGTAAGTCAAGAACTGGGGGTTTGGCTGATCCAGACCTTCAGTAGTTGCCACTGTGCTACGGTTCTTTAGTTATGAAGTCACTAGTCTTTTGTGTAGAATCACAGGACAAGTTGATGTTTATTGATTTGACATTAACCAAGGGCTGTGCCTTTTAACCTTTAATTTATAAAATAATATACTTTCATAATCAACAGTGAAACTTTAACAGTTCACTATTCAGAGCTATTGAAAAAGAAAAATATTTTTGCTCTTGAAGAGGCATATGGTGGGTAAGTGAGGGGAAAAGAGACTTCATTCTGTAGGAAGAATTCAACCTCATATTTAAAAAGTTTCCAGAAACATTCTGATGCTTAGTTCCCTAATCTCTTTCTATCTAGAATTTATTACTATAAATATGGTTCAAGAAAAAACTTCTACTTTGTTCTCGCTAAGGGGTTTGAAAAGTAGGAGTTTGCCCATGAGTGGGATATGTAACCAGACCCTGAAAATAAATGGAACATTCTCAAGAAAGAGTGAAAGATCTGTCCCTGCATTCTTGATGTGTTCTCTAATGAAAGAATTTCATCCCTCACATTTTACAGGCATCAAGGCTGACTATGTTTACAAGGCAAAGTTTATTAATTTGCATCGCTAAAGGTAACAGAAACAAAAAGACAACAATAGTAGAATTCAGCCCAACGGAAATTTACCACTTATACTTCCCTATGCGATTTATATTTTGATATCTATTATGAAGGCAAAAGTATCTAATTGCAATAAACACACATACAACCACTCACAAAATGCATTGTGTCACCCATGGACCTTACTTTCCTTCATTTATCATATATCCTTGTGTGATGATGCCTAAAATTTCCACCGTTATGCTTTCTTTAGAGTCTCTCTCTCTCTTAAATGTGGATTGAGTCCTCTTCCTTTCCAATATATGTGTGTGTTATGTATGTATACCATGTTTATTATAAGTAAAATAATGCAAAAGACAAAGGTATATAATAAAAAATGATAATTACCTCCCTTCAATTCCAATGTCTTTAACTCTCCTACCTTATCAGTATGGTAGACATCTTCATCCTCTTTTTCCCATGCTAAGGTAAATTTATTACACACATAAGTGAAGAGTGAAATCCTAATATAACAATGATGCATGTTTCTATATATCTAACACACTGATTTTGATAATATTCACAATACAGATGTATCATAATTTGTTCAGTCATTCTCATTTTGTTATATTTTGTATTATATTGTATTCGTTTTGAAATACTCATTTCTATTGTATTGCTTCATTAAAAACATTGGTACATGTATTAATATGTACTCATATATGTAGTATACCACAGACATTATTTCTTAAAATACACATTGATTTTATTGATTTTATTTCCAGTGCATGAGTCTACACTAGATTTATTAGGTCAATTTTCTTATGTGATAATGTAGCATTAACACAGAATTCCTTCTGTGCAATTGTCTGTGTACAGGATAAAGGTGAGAGGCAGTCACAAAGCCCACATCCATGAATTATCATAAAATAATATCCAGTCTAATTTGTACATTTGTGTATATATCTATGTAAAAATATATGAGATCTGTTCAGAGAAAGTCCAGCCATTGTTAATATAATGAGAATGGTTTGCACTACATCCATGTAACCTGGCAGCCAAGGATAATGGACTGGAATGGGCATGTGTGAACAATGATGACTTCACTGTACTAATAGAAGAGGGTGGTACATGCTATAGAGTGAGCTTGTGTAGTTTGTGGCCTTCACATTCAAAATGACTGAGCGAGTAGAGAAATAAATCTACATCAGATTTTGCATTAAGCTTGAACATTGTGCCACAGAAACTATTCAGATGACTCAAGGCCACAGCTATGGGCAACTGGTGATTGGCAGCTTCATCATAACAATGCGCCCACTGACAAATTATTTCTTGTGCAGAGTTTTATGGTAAAACATCAAATCACCCAGGTGACTCAGCCCCTCTTCAGCCCAGATTTGGAGCCCTGAGACTTCTGGCTTTTCCCAAAACTAAAATCACTTTTAAAAGGGAAAAGATGTCAGACAATTGATGAGATTCAGGAAAATACTACCTGGCAGCTGATGGTGATTGGGAGAACTATGTGAGGTCCCAAGGTGCCTACGTTGAAGGGGACTGAGGCATCATTGTCCTATGTCCTACAATGTTTCTTGAATCTTGTATCTCCTTCAATAAATGTCTCTGTTTTTCATATTATGTGGCTGGATACTTTCTGGGCAGGTCTCATGCATATATATGTATACTCATAAATTCAGCATTTAAATGTAGATTGATAGCTGTTAAAATGGCATGTTAGATTTTTACTCTCAATATCATAAGTTTGTGTAAAATTGCATTATATATAATAAACTTATGTATTATTTCATAAAATTTTTCAAATTTAGAATCTATTCAAGTCATATTTGTTTTAATAGAAACATTCCATTCTCATAGAGAGTAGTCTAAGACCTACTAATCCTTTAGAATACGAAAGCTAGAAGTAGGGGTTCCAGGATGATGCAGCAATGTACAGATCCACTTCGGTAACCTACGCTCCTTCTGACTTCTTGCTCTGCTCATTTTCGTCTGCCACTTCTATCTCCATGGACATAATATAGCGACTGTACTCCAACGTTTTGTTCTCTTTTTCTAGGCAGAGAAGTGGAAACTGCAGGGAATGAAATGGGGGTGCCAATGAAACTATTCTTTTTAACAAAGAATATGCTTTCTCAGAACTAACCCATGACTTCTCTTTATATCTCATTAGAAAGCATTGTCATGTGGCTCCTTCTGTAAATGATTCTGGCGAGGTATTTTGTCTGGACACATTGCCATTAGTAATTAAATAAGAAAGGATGTAATGAGAAAAGCCTGCAAACCATGTTTGCCACAAGGAGGGGGGCGTTGTATGTGTATGTGTGCGTTACTTGTATATATTTGTGATAACCATGAGAGCCAAATTTGGGTGTGATACAACTTTATAGTAATGACAGTGTTCATCACTGTGTAGGTGCTCAACGAAGATGGATTAATTTATTGAGAAATTTATTATGTCTAATAGATCTTTACTTTGGGGAGCGTAAAGGTATACTGGCTTTTGGCAATATGTCAAAATTTACATCTGTATTTCTATATAACCAAAAGCTGAAATATTCTTTTAATTACTTTACCCATTATGAAAAATGTATACAGAACGGATGTGGCATGAATGTATCCATTGCCATGACATAGAGGCTGTAATGGAAAATTGTCCAAGCCAAGCCGAGCCTTAAGATTTTAATCCAGTGACCCTCTTCATGTATCACACTGTAGTGCATGGACTATATCCAGCACATTTGATTTAAAACTATTTCCAGAAAAATAAATTGTCTCATTAAGCTTCCTAACCAGTTTTCTATTGCAGACAAAATTTTCTCTTCACAAAGTGTCACGATTCCTTCCTAGCACTGTGAAAGACAATGTTTAATTTACAGCTTTGATAAAGAATTCTTAAGGTAATTATTCACTGAGCTTCTCTACATGCATAAAACAAACAAACAAACAAACAAACAAAACCCTGAACATTTGGGAAATTATCTGGATAATTCAGAAAAATAAAATAGCTTTATGTAATGATCAAGGGTAATAAGTTATTTTGGCTCCAGTTTTCTGAGAGTGATAAATGATAGAATGTGAACACATTATTTGAGAACACTGTATGTATCTATATGTTTATATCTGTCTGCATAATTTTGAAACTATAGGGACATATTTTGAAGAGTAGGCTTAAGATCTTAATTTTATAGAACATTTGTACAACTCTAAAATTGGTTAATTTTTGTAACTCACTTTAAAACATTTTTTTGTTATGGAATTTTAAATTTTAAAAGAAATGGAGAGATTGGTATAATGTACCCATCACGTATCTTGAACAACTGACAAGTCCTGAAACATCTATGCCCCATACATACTCCCTCCCTATATATTTTATAAAAATGTTATCAATAAATATTTCACCACATGCTTCTAAAAGATAAACAGTCTTTTTTGAAATGCATGTCCATATTACCATCAGCATATCTAAAAATCAAATTATAATCCCATAATACCTAGAAATATCTAGTCAGTGTTCACATTTCTAATTATCTATCACTTATTTTATTTTTAAACTGATAACTTTTTGTTTGAATCAGGCTCTAAACAATGTACGTACTTGGGTATTTTTGATAGATCCCATAAACATTTTTAAATATACATAGTAACTCTCTCCCCTCTCCTCTCTCGCTCTCTCTGTCCCTCTCTCTGTCTGTCTGTCTGTCTGTCTCTCTCTCTCTCTCCCACTTCCTCCCTCTTTCCTTTTCCTTCTTGTTGAAGAAACTAGGCAGTCTGAGTTTTCCTCACAGTCTGAATTATGCCGATTGTACCCTCTTCATGTTGTTTATCATGTTCCCCTGTTCCCTGTCCCTTTATTTTCCCTATAATTTAATTGCTGGAAGTAGAAGTTTAACAACATTTAAGTCCTAGCTTTTGGCAAGTTTATTTATGAATGGTGTTGCATTCTTCTAATTTATTTTGAATGTTTAAATGTAGCATGGGCTGTGATAAATGACTTATAAAATCTCATTTTTATTGTATAAAACATACTCACTTTTATATAACATTAATATTAAGGAAGTGTTCTTATCATTAAACATGCTTGTGGCCTTGCTGCTTCCAAATGGCGGAAACAGAGGGAAGCACCAGTGGCGCCAGTCAGAAGTGTTTTGTCCATCATATTGGTCAAAAATAGTTTAAAGATAGCAACAATAGCTAAAAATTTTGGCATACATTATCTCATGTAATCTTCATAATAAATTATACAACGTGAGCTACTTTCATTTTACAGGGGATGAGACTGAGGTTAACAGTGGCTAATTCCTGGCCTAAGAACACATAGTAATGCGACAGGTGTTTGCAATCAGGCAACGTGACTCCTTAATGTCTGCTTTTAACCACCACACGTCACTATCTTAAAGATAATGATAATTCTACATGGTAGTAACCTTCCTTGTAAACATGGCTTTAATACTTCTGGAAATTCCAAGCCACATTTAAATGTATATAATAAGATTGAAATCAATTTGATGCAAATAATAATAGTGCTGTATATGTCTATGCTGACATTGGGGGTGGAGTGGGGTATATGGTATAGAAATTCTAAAATGATTGTTGTAAAGTAGGAAAAGTATCAATCACTATGTAAGATGCAATGCTGAAGATGTATTTTTAAAATTGGAAGGGATACCAGAATTATTTACCCTATTCCAAGTCAGGTGGGGTAGGGTTATGCATACATGGGAGCCATATTTCATTACTATGTGAACCATTCCAGTGTTGGACAGCTCTAACTTAGGTTTTTTATAATTTGAAGATGAAATTAATCTTCCTGTAATGTTTACCTATTTTTGCAATGAACCGTCACAGTAGAAATCGACAGTACTTCCACCCTCAGTCACTAAATCAAACTTCTAAACATCAGCTCTGAGTATCTTAAGGCCTCTGGTCCATAAAAGCTACTCTGTGTACAGTAGCCTTTCATTCTTTCAACTGACACACATGGCAAGTTTTATTTTTTGTAATAGTGCTTAAAGTATCCCTCCTTGACACTTGTATCTAAGTTAGTTGCCTCTGAAACTTATTTCTAGAACATATGTTGCAATTTCTAATTCTCCTGTTATTTGATTTACTATTTAATACCCTACTGCATTGTTTTGCTTTACTACTGAATCCCAAGGGCCTAAAACAGAATCTAATAAAAAAAAGTAAATTCAATGCATAAAGTTAAGTGAGTAAATACATTAATAAATGACTTATTTTCATGATTCTACCCTGTATAGGCTGTGTGATAGGTTAGGTTATTTCTCTGAAGTTTTAGAGAACTCATACATGGGCAGTATCATTAATATGAAATGTACAACATATTTTAGATATAATTTAACCAATGTAAGATGCAATGAACTGTTCACTCTTTTGATATATGTCACTTACCTAGGCACATGGAGGATTTTCAACATTTTTTTAGTTCTTTTTTTCTAACAGCAATAAAAAATTGCAATTTGTTTTCATGTCTAATCATTTCAACTGTCTAGCTCTTTTTAGCGTATTGATTTTGCCACTCAGTATGTTCACTATCATTCAGATACATTTACCTTTTGAAAATTGAGTAGGTAGTTCTCCAATTTTATTCAATTTCTTGACTAAAACACATTTAATACTGTGGCATGACAGATGAAAACAGAAAGAGTTGAGCCTTGCCATTTGAGATGTCTGTGCAGGTTGGAGACAATATGATTTTGTTACCATTATTCAACTACCTAAAAAAGTATCCACAAAAGAGTACTGCCACCCACCCTATCACTCTCTTACTCTCTTTTTTTGAGGGCAACATGACTTTGTTAAATATCTTGTTGAGGTCACAGTCAACCTTTTAGATAGTCTTTCTTTGTTCTACCAATATTTTAAAGTTGTTTTTTTTTTTAATAGTGGCAATGTGCTGAAATAGGCACTACATGTTCTTACTTTAATCCATGAGGAAAATACATGTACTTAAGGTTACATTACCCTCTACCCTCTTTCCCTCTCCACACATGCTCTGTATTCTAACACAGCATCATCTAAAATGCACTAAATAGATAAGGATCCCACTAGCTATTTGGCACAATTTAATATGAAAAATCTATTTTATATTAAAATAACCTTAATAAATGCTACCTATTAAATATCAGCTTATTAAATAAATTCGTATCAAAATCTCTGAAAATTCCAACATGGAATCCTGCTTTTTTTTTTTTTAACTCTTTCTCCTAAGCACAGCCTCAAACCCATTTTCATGTGTGTCTATAACAGCTGCTGACATTCACAAAGCTTCTTTATTCAAAAAATATCTGCTAGATACTCTTTATTTCTGGCGTTCAACTGGGTCTTGAGGTTTGGTCTCGGGTTTCAGTAATTGTGTCCAGCAGGTCTGTTTCCTGCTCCTCACTCATTCAGTCACATGTGATTACGCACATCAAGCCCTGACCCTATCATAGTCTGAAACTTCAGTGCCTTAATCACACTGCTAACTTTGGACAGAACTGCAACTAGGCATATCATATCATATATATCATATCATGTCATACCATATCATATACTTCAAGTGGCATGTTGCACCTTTTTTTTAAACATTCCAAATTTCCTTCCCCAAATCCAAAATTAATTGTACTCATCTCTAACTTTCTTGGCAGTCTTTAAGACACACTGAATGCCATTGGTTGTTCTACTTGCTCCTTTATTGCACTGTGGATCTTTGTAGGTAGAGATTTAGTTACTTTTACATCTGTACCCCTTGTCCTTACTCATAAAATGTGTTACTCATCGTGAGCATGAGAAGAACACTTGTTAATATGAATTTTACCTAGAACAAAAGAACTTGAAATTTTAGTCTTTGGTACCTGTATCAGGTATTTCAGATCCTGTTAGCCTTGCCTGTCTCATGTTCTAGCTTCTGCTTCAGCAGCCAGCTTCTCATTGGTTTCAAGCTCTTCCAAGCAAGTTGCCCTTAGCACCCCGAACCCTGCCCAGGCAGAGCCACTTGCCCAGGTGTTTCTCCCTGAACACAAAGGACACTGCGAGCTCACTTGAAGTGCAGACCCCTTGTGGCGAAACTGACACTTGGGAGCTGGTGGATAAATCGTTTCCTTTCCCTTCAGACTCACTTCTCCCACCTCCACCATGGAAATGTGTTAAGGCTTATTAGGGTCAGTCCCATCAAACCAAGCAACATATTGTCCTTGCTAGGAGCCACCTTGAAAATGCCTCTGTGTATGTGCTTTCCCTTCTTCCTCTTGTCATTCCCCTGGTTCTCCATTGCTGTTCCCTGGGCTTTTACTTCTTAAAACCGTAACTCAGAAGCTATCTATTTTAACCTCTGCTTTGTGGAAATGCCAGATAGAAATTGGAATAGTAGTTAATATCGAATCATTGCCATAAACTCTTGTATGAGAGCCTCTAGAGCAGTGTTGCAATAGAAAAGGCAGTTGTGAGAAAGTAGTCTCCAGCCAATGGGTATTAATAAACCTCACATTTATTTACTTTCTTTCACAAATATATCCATATCCACTATCCCCTTATACTCCCATTTTTTCCCTCTCTGATTACTTGTAGAAAATATGATCTTCAGATTATTATTATACCACTGCTATCATCAACTTTGTTCTTGTGAATAAAAAAATACTAATCACTTAAATTCATATAAAACTTCAGAATACCAAATCCAGTTATAAAGCCCTGGGGGTCATATAGTTCTTTGTAGCCCACAAATGAACCACATAGAAAAATTGCTTATTATGTACTAATGAATTATCCAGGAAGCAACTTCCCATATTCTATTATTTGTCTTGAAGGCATATTTTATATAATTATTTATATAGTCTCAATGAAAAGCCACACCCAAGTATTTGTTTATCTGTCCAGTTGTTATTATGTCTTAAGTCTATGGAAATATATGACAGAAATAGAGACTTATTAAATATGACTATATATTAACATCTGCTCTTATCTCTAATGCTTAAAAGAAAGGGATTGGTTAGAAAAGGAATACGTGAGTGGATTGTCCACTCATGACTCAATTCAATGGACTAAACTGTAAAATATTAGTATGAAGGCCTAATTTTTCTCCATAATTTTCATTCCCTTCTTCTAACACACAGATATGGAAAATTCACCATTATTGAAATTCTAACTTCATTAAATATATTTCTTCATATAGTCAATAAAATTTATTGACATTGTCTTCATCATTCCTACCATAAATATTAATATTTTTCCATGTTTCTGGGCATGTATGATCTATTGCAACATAAGTGATTTGTCTTGTTCTTGATTTGCGGACAGGCAGCTCAGACTTTCCATCCGCAGTGCAACTTATTGTCTTTGTTAAGGCAGAGAAGAAGATGTAAGTCATGTATACATGAAACATTTCAAAGAAATGAATAGCTAGTATCCCACTAAGATTCAGCTTGTCATAATTTGTTTCTAGAAGGGTTACAAATGTTAGCAATAAGAATACTGTTTCTATGTCCTCAGTAAAGTATTTTAGTCTATCACACAACATATAAGCAAAGTATCAACAGAATGAACGATGATCAAAATAAAATTCTTCCCACTTTTAGAGAAAGCATTTCTCACTTCATGACAAAATACTCATTCACTAATCTTTTACAAAAACGAATACACACAAGAAGTCTACATTCAAATTTTCAGAGTTGCAAGCTTAGACAATGATTTATAGTTCTCCTCTTTCCCCAATATTTCTAGTAAAGTAGGTAAATAAATCTTAAGTACTTAATAATAATAACCTCATGGATATAAAATCAATCATGAACTGATCTGGAAACACACACACAAACAAACACACTTTCTCATAATATATTCTATATGGGGTCAGAATATATGGATGCCACATTATAACCAGTCCCACAGAAAGAGATGAGAAGCTTCTTATGTATAATGGGATCACCTATACTTCTAAGCAAGAGAGAACGTTAGATTGGTAAAAACACAGGTTTGTTGAAAGTAGACATACCTATACTAGGACTGAGATTTCTGAAACATAAAAGGCTCTGTAAGCATTCCCACTGATTCATCATGAGATGGCTTCAAGTACTTTAATAAGCTCTTTGAACACATTAACCTATTAGTTTTATTTAACTAAAATTGATAGAGATATAGTATTATGAAATAAAAGTCAACTTCTTAGTGCACCTGACCTATTAAAATTTCCTGGTAACCTAAAAAAATATAAGGAAAGCCCAAATTTAAGGTGTTTTGACAACTGTTATTTCATTCCTGAAATAATGAGACTACTTGGGGTACAGTATTGTTTCAAGCTCATTTGAAAGAAGTGGTTTTTGAGTCATTTTTATTTCACTTACAAACACGTCTTTGCTTGATGTATGTCAGCAAGGGAAAATTTAAATTATTTTTTTTTAATTGTGATAAAATTCACAAGTGTCTTAGTATAAATACTATCAACTTAATCATTTTAAGTATAGCATTCCCTAGCATTAAATATATTCATGCTGTTTACAAATATCTATTTGAGACCTTAATTTCAATTATTTTAGATATATACCTAGAGGTGGAGCTGTTGAATCATATGGCAATTCTTTGTTTGCTTTTTAAGGAACTACCATAATATCTTTGATAGTGATGTATTATTTAACATTTTTACCAGGAGTGCTCTAGGATTCCAGTTGCTCCACATCCTCACTAATGCCTGTTGTTTTCTGTGTTACTTGTTATTTTCAGTTTGTACGATAACAGCTATACTCTCGGTGCGAGGAAGCATCTCCTTTGGCTTTGATTTGCATTCCCTTGATGATGAGTGGTAGCGAGCACCTCTTCTTGGGCTTGGTGGCCATTTATGCGTCTTCTTTGTAGAAATCTCTGACCAAGTCTCTTTTCCACTTTTTAATCAGGTTATTTGTTTCTGGATGTTCTTGAGTTGTGGTAGTTTTTATTTTATATTTTCTGTATATTCACCCCTATCAGATATGTGATTTGCCAGTATTTTGTACCATTTCAAGGATTACCCTTTTTACTCTGTTCATTGCATAGTTCGATGCATGGACATTTTAAATTTCGATATAGTCCAGTTTATTTATTTATTTTTGCTGCCTAAGCTTTTAGTGTCATGTTGCCAAACCAATGTCATGAGGCTTTTCTTCCAGCTTGTGTGTTTTAAAGTCATGTTTTATTTAATTTTCAAAGTTTTATTATTTTAACTCTTGCATTAATAATAATTACACTGACTTGGTCATTTGATCATTGCCAGTTTAAGAAATAGAAATGTATAAGCGCCTTTGAAGTGTCCTGTATGTTCACCCTGCACCCCATTCACCACCCCTTCCCCTGAATTAATACTAGTCTGAGTCAGTTATGTGTTGGATTCATTTTCTGCAAATTTGCAGATTATCCCCTTCCTTTATTATAATTTTAATTAAAATAGCATCTTACTTCTAGCAGATTTGAATTTCTCATTTTTCCCCTGTAGAGTTTATTATGTGTGATAGCTCGTTAAATCCTTTCTTACCCTAAGGTCACAGAGATACTATTCCTATCTATTCTTTGAAAGTGTTTATAGCTTTGCCTTTTACACTTAAGTTCCTGAATCCATTTTGAATTTATTTTTTAGTACAATGTGAGAAATTTACCCTTATTAATATTCCTATATGGGTAACCAAGCTTCTCAGTACTATTCATTTTATAGTGACTCTTTTCTGGAGAACCACTGTTGTCATACATCAGGTTTAAATATATGCACATGTTTATTTCTGGCCTCACTTCCCTGCACCATTGTTCCAGTTTTTTCTAACTCTGCACCAATACATTGCCTCTGTAATTACTACCTGCACAATATTTTTTGATACAGGGCAGAGTAATAGTTCCAAGTTGGTTCTTCTATTCCTAGTACTTTGTGTTTACGTGTAAATTTTACAATCAGCTTATTAGTCTAATAAAAAAAATATTTCTGGGGTTTTAGTGGAATTTTGGAAAATATGTAAGTTAATTTCTGGAAAATTTGCATTTTAATAATATTGGCTTTCTAGACATTAACATTAAACAACCTATTACAATTTATCTATATGTAATTGACCTCCGAGACAAAAATATTCTTAAACAAAACTAAGTAATAAATAAGTAGCCTACCGTCCAAGAGTCATAGTTACTATGACTCTTTCCCTAATGAATTTTTAGTGAAAAGAAAAGGAAAATTATTTGTGGAAGATATAATTGTGCTATGTATTGTTATTTAATTTTCATAATAACTTAAAGAGTATGCATTATTAATGACCTGTTATAGATGTAACATTTGAGTGTCATCACAGTAAATAGCATGTTCAAAGTCATTGATTTAATAAGTGGTATAGTACATTAATTTGAATTACGGACCTGTTCCAAAGGCCAACCTGTTTCCAAAACTCTGTTTCCATTTTGCAAATCAACAGAGTAAGACAACAATAATTGCTCACAAGTCAAGGTAAATGATAGGTCCTTAACTTTTCCTTTTAGTGTTCTATTGTTTATTGCTCTGAATGCAACTTTTTAGCTGTATATTAATATTGTCTATTATATTAATATGTTAATATGTTTATTAATATTATTTTAATATATATTCAACCTAGTACTGGAAGTCCTAAACAAAGCAATTAGAGAATTAAAAAAAAAATACAAGGACTTGAGGTATAAAATTTAAAACCTTGAGGTTATAAAATAAAAAGAAATAAAAATTAGAAAATCATAAAGGAAGAAGTAAAATGATCTCTGTTTTCACATAATACAATCTTGTATGTAGAAAATTCTAAAAAACTCATCAAAAAATTGTTAGAACTAATCAACACTAGTAAAGTTGCAGAATACAAAATCGAGATGCAGAAATCAGGGGCTTTTTTATATACTAACAAGAAAATATCTTGATAAAATAAACAGTTCTATTCATGATAATTTAAAAAACATGAAAATACTTAGGAATAAATTTAGCTGAGGAGGTGAAAAACGTGTACAATGAAAACTGTAAGAATTTGCTGAAAGAAATTGAAGAAAATATAAATAAATGGAAGTATTTCTTGTTTTCATAGACGGAAAAATTTAACATTGTTCAAATATCTATATTACCCAAAGCCATCTAGAGAGTCAATGAAATCTTTATCAAAATTTCAGTGGTAGTTCACAGAAATAGAAAGAACAATTCTAAAATTCATATGGAACCACAAAAGACCCTGAATAACCAAAGCAATTCTGAGAAAGAAGAACAAAGCTAGAGGCATCACATTTTCCAAATTTAAACTCTATTGCAGAGGTATAGTAATCAAAACAGTATGGTATTTGATTGAAAGCAGACACATAGGCTAAGGGAACAGACTCTAGAGTCCAGAAATAAAACCCCATGTATGTGATCAACTAATAGTTAACAAGGAAGGCAAGAGTGCTCAATACAGAAAAGATAACTTCTTCAGTATCTGTTGTTGGGAAAACTAGATAATTGCTTGCAAATGAATTAAATTGGACCATTATTTACATCCCTCACAATGGATTAAATGCTTATATATAAGGCCTGAAAGCACAATAATCTCCTGGAAGTAAAAACAGGGAACGAGTTCCTTGAAATAGTTCTTAGTCACAATTTTTGTTTTTGTTTTTTGGATATAACACCAAAGCACAGTGACAAAAAGAAAAATAAATGAGGTCCCATCAAACATAAAAGCTTCTGCAAAGTGAAAGGTACAATCAACAAAATGAAAAGACAACCTCTGGAATGGGAGAAAATGTTTCAAAGCCATTTATCTGACAAAGGGTTAATATATAAAATATATAACTACCTCACACATCTCAATAGTAAAAATCAGACAAATAAACAAACAATTATATTTAAAAATGGGCAGAGAACATAAATAGACTTTTTCCAAAAAGACATACAAGTGGCCAACAGGTACATGGAAAGATGTTCAGTGAAACGAAATCAGAACCACAGTGAAATATCACCTCACAACTGTTAGAATGGCTGTTAGTAAAAGACAAGAGATTATAAGTGTTGGTGAAAATATGCAGAGAAGGGGGGGCCTTTGTGCATTCTTGGTGGAAATGTAAATTGGTTCAGGCACTTTAGAGTTTCCTTAAAAAATTTAAGATATGTGATCTAATCACCCCACTTCTGGGTACATATCCAAAGGAAATAAAATAAGGATCCAAAAGTGATATTTGTACTTCTATGTTTATTGAAGTATGATTCACAATAAACAAGATAAGGGGACAACCTAAACATTCATCTATGGATGAATGGGAAAATATTTTATATATATATATGAACATGCACACACACATACATGCAGAGTCCGGCACAAATAACGCTCCTTTTTTATTACAAAATGTTTTGTTACAAAATTGTAAGCACCTAATTCTGCAACATAACACTATCACACTCAAGTGCACCGTATGAAATTTTAAGTGAACTGTTCAAGTTAAAACTATAAATTATTACACTCATATTATTACCCTACCAACCATTCCCATTCTCAAGCAGGCCTTACTTCTGCTAAGCCATATATATAATTTATATATATATATATATATATATAATTTAGTCATGAGAAAAAAGCTAATTGTTTTTTGGCAACATGGGTGGATATTAAGGACAATATACTAAGTGAAATAAATCAGACAAAGACAAATAGTGTATAATCTCGCTTATGTGTGGAATCTATAAAAGCCTAACTCATAGAAGCAGAGAATAAAATGGAGGTTGCTAGGGGCTAAAGATCAACGGGCACAAACATACAGTTAGGAGATGAGTAAGTTCTGGGCATCTAATATATAGCAGAGTGAGAATAGTTAATAACTCTGTATTATGTACTGGAAAGCTGCTAGATAGTAATTCTTAAATGTTCTCACCACAAAAAAGAAGTAATTATATGAGGTGGTGGAGGTGTTAACTAATCCTGCTAATCCTACGGCGTTAATCATTTTGCACCATGTCAATGTATGAAATCATGTTTTACACTTTAAAATTACACAATGTTATATGTCAATTAAATCTCAACAGATCTGGGAATAAAACGGTGCTTTGGTTCCCTAGAAACGAATTCAATTTCTGGTTCACCCGCATACCCAGGACGCTACACTTTGGTTGTAGATGAAAGCCTGGAGAACCGGCCCCCTTTCTTAGCTTGCTAGGCCCTGAGATTGTTTGCTGCCCAGCCCTGGAGTTTCTCAAAACCGTTCAACTTCTGAGTCTCTCAAGAATCTCCTCTAGCGCTGGCTTACGTCTCTAAAGGAGTAATAGCGCCCCCAGATTGCACCTACATCTTTGGAATTATCTACTCTCTCTGAAACTTGTCCTAGTAATTCTTTAGCACTTTTTTAGCTCTGATAATTTCAAATAGAGTTTTTAAAAATACTTTTCTCAGATTTTCTAATTATTGTTATCAGAAGATTTGGTCCAAATATTGTGTCCTTAGATCAGGAAATATTTTAAATTTATTCCTGTATCATGTAACATGACCGATCCAAATAGACAGCAAATACACCTACGTTTGTGAAACAAATTCTTGTTTCACAAATGATGTCAACAATGTATATAACAAAAGGTAAGTGTCTTTTCCAGACTACACACTGACTAGCCTCAACAATAATATCAGGATCTGGGCATTTTTATTTATATTCCAGTGGGGTTTTCTTTTCTTTTCTTTTTTTTTTGCTATATTATCCTATCCTCTTTAAAAAACACTCCAGAGGCTCCTCTTCCTGGATTTCACAAGCTAAATCTTTCTCATTCTAATTATTTCTACCACACACAAAAAACCCCAATAGCGGTACTTTTTTATTTGTGCTTAATTATATGTTAATATTCCCGTGTAATTAAAAACTTCTCAATGCCAGAAATGTTGCAGTAAAATTGCTATTACATTATGTTGCTCAGTGATGCCAAGTGCTTTTAGGAAGAATGCTGGAATATCTGTAAAAATAAAACATTTATACATCTCTAAAGACCCTTGGTCCTCCAGAAGCAATGTTATTACGCTACCTCAGTCCCCAGATTCTTGTCTCAGGATTACATGAAAATTTAAGAAATTTATAAAATGGCAAGATATTCTAAGTATTTACATGGATGTGATGCAAATTCCTGAGGAGGGGGAATTTACATATCCTGTAATATAGGAATGAAGCAAAAATTACATCTAATGGGAGAATCAATTATATTTGCTTTATCAAATTCCCTTAGCTCCAAGATCAAAAAACACATTCAAATACACTCGCATAAAATGAGCGGTGTATTGTAAAGTTGTGGACTTCTTGTGGAAATGCAATTTGAGTGCTGCTATGCATCTGGACCTCAAGGAAGTCTGACTCAGGAAGGTTGGAGCCGGAGTTATCTGTGTAACTCTAAGAAGGTGCATGGTCTTTCTCATCTCTCCTTCCCAGTGTAAGCCTTCTATTTTCTGCTCACCTCTTTCCCAGTCAATTCCTTTTCCTTACTTGTAGTTTTTGCTTTCTCCTAGATTTAGCTTCCCTGTGAATTTGGAATACCTTTATGACTCAGGTCCAAACTCTACATTATCATTCTACTTGAATGCTTAACAAAGGCCAACTGCAGTCTCTGCATTAAGTTCAGATCTTCAAGGGGAAGTAACTGATTGGTTCCCAGCTATGGAAATAATCCTGATCCTAAGTGAAGTGTTGCCAGGGGGATGGTAAACACATGGGACATTAGAAAAATATCACTAGGGCCTCATGTTAGAGGCTATGGGCACCTTTGTCTGCACCAGATAAGGATAACTTTTAGTAAGAAAGAGAAAGGGATATAATATCAGCTCTCTGAGTCCGAATTCTAGGCCAAACTAACAGTAGTCTGGCTGTGCCCTCAGCAAGTAGGTCAAGTTCACAAACTGTTGCCACCTCCTCCCAGATTTAATATATCAGAGAATGCTTTCATGCTCGAACAGCTGGGCTGTTTAGCTTTGTTTTAATGTAATACCTGTGCTTGTGGCATTCATTTACAGGTCTCCTTAAGCCCTACAAGCCCCACCAGCAGGTTGCTGTTATTCACTTGGCTCTAAGAGGCATTGAAATTCACAATCCAAGGTTAGAGAATTTAAGTAAAATTCTATAATATGTATGACATTTGCCAAGGTTATTGTTATAAAGCTGTTGAAATCCTTGACCCAAGAAGATACCCTTGTAACTAGGCAGGAAGGATCCTTTCTGTTAACATATAATGGGAACCGAATCTTTATGATGGACAGTTTTAATATACTATCATATTTAATAATCACAGACACCCTGTAAGCTATTTATTATTATCTGCATTTGGGGACTAGGAATGGCAATTCTGGGCTGGAGTCCAAGTTCTCTTGCTCACCATCCATGTTTCCTTGGAAAGATATTTAAACTCCATTAGTCTCAATTTCTTTCTCTGTAAAATGGTGGTGATAGTACCTATAATATAGGTTTAATGGCAAGATTAAATGATAAAAGTAGTTAAAATTACCTACATATAATAGATACTTAATTAAGCATTCCCTTGCCTTTTGCTCAATGATTTTAGACAATACAAATTTAGTTATTTAATGAATCATCTATCATCATCTCTACTCTTGGGCTGTGTAGTTACTACTTTAATTGGGAAAATATTTCTGTAATTTTTATGTATCTATATACTTGGGACCAGTAATATGAATTTGAGTACTAATTGTATTAACCTGCTTGCTGTATTAAAGATGCTATTTTGTCAAAGGAGGCGTAGTGAAGTCACATAAAATCATTTGGATAGCCTCATTTTTTCCAACATTTTACTATTCATAAAGGTCAGCACTGTTTTCTCTAAATTTATCATTAGCTCTAAGGGTATTAGATTTGTCATACCCTAACTGAATTGCTGCAGTGTTGTAGATCCAGGATAATTCATGGACATTTCGATTATTTAAAACTTCATTGTCAAATCATTCCGTGGGAGAAGAAATATATCAACTCATTCTCATATCATGACACATGTAAATATGATTACTAGAAGCCTTACGTCCTACCTGATGATTTATTTTCTCCATTGTGCTTCATCTTCTCTGGGAAATTCATTTTGATTTATCTATGCATAGGAAACAGATTCTTGCTTTAAGTATTCCTACTGCCTCAGATCATATTCCCAGCCAATGATCTTTTATAAAGAATTAATTCCTCGTGTATTTGACATAGAACCATGGGAGAGTTGATGATTTGATTCTTTTAAGAAAATACATTTTTTTGTTGTTGTTTGTTTCGTTTTGTTTTGTCTGGACCTTTAAGTGCTTGTGAAGTGTCAGGAACAAAAACTTCCAGGGAAGTCAGGGACAAATGACCCATGGATGAGTCTAAAACATTTACATTTTAATCTGAAGGTAATGGGGGGACAATGAGTGAGTTCGAGTAGGTCAGTGAGCTCACTCTTTGAACAATCTTTATTTCCTAAGTGCCTCCCATGTATTTTCTTTTTTTAAAAGCAGTTTCCTTGACCGCAATGTAAATGACAGGAGAAGGCAAGATTTGGAGCTATTGTTTTATCTCTAGTGGACCTTGACTACGGCTTAAAATAAGGCCATGGCAGAGGAAGCACCAAGAAAGGGAAAATGTAAAGACAGAGAAAGGAAAAGAAGGGGAGAGATTCAAGCTCGGATTCTCATCATAAAATCAACGGAGAAAAAGAAAACATTTTACAATCAGGACCGGGCTTGTCAAAGGGTGATTTCAGGTGTAGGAAACAGTGTTTTCAGTATATTCTATTTGTATATTCACCGGCCCAATTCCTTTACCTTATTTCATATTTTATAAAACAACTTTAGTAACATGGTCAAACTTATGATATCAACATATTTAAAATATAAATATTAAACATAATTAAAATATAAATTAAATATCGAATACATTTAAAATATAAATAGCTGGTAAGGGTAGTATTCCTATGTGAATGAGTCTCAATCAAAATATAGATTTTTACCACACAGACTTCCCACAGTGTTTGCTGACATGGTGAAGAGACGAAGATTCGAAAACTCAGAGTGAGAAGACTGGGTATCTGGCCCAAATGGAAGTAAGGAGAAAAGAAAGCAGGTAGCGGACACTCAAGTTTCCTGGCTTATAGAGTTCTATCAGTTCTAAGTAAGGGAAGATATTTGTTCATCCTCTGGCAATATTTATGTTGGTTTAGGAATTCTGAAGAAAGCTTCTTGTTAAGTGTTTTTCTTTTCCTCCCAGTTTTCTTGTAGGGCTTTGGATTCCTATTCAACATATGATCCATTGGGTTAAAGTGTGGGTAAAATGGTAGCACAGTCATGGAAATAGATACAGATATAAATAAAATATAGATGTAGACATAGATATAGATTTTTATAATCTTGCCTCTCTTAATATGTTAGACATATGTATAGATATATACGTACATATACAGAGAGACAGATGTAGATATAGCCATCGATACATATATAATGTGTTTTACATACAGCTCCTTCAGGTAGGGCATGTGAGCGATGGCCCCGGTGGCCATGCGGAATGAGGCACATACATTGGAACGCCAGCTCGGAGGACTAAGGTTGCAAAGAGCTTGGTGTTTCAAGGAATAAAAGGAGGTTTCTGTGGCTGTAGTATAGCAACAGAAGACATTTTTGTTTAGGAAAAGGTCAGAAGATAGACAGAGACAAGATAATATAGGGCCCCAAACTACCAAAGGATTATAAAAAGGGAAGGGGTATTGTTTAATATTTTATTATGACTGCCATCTGATTAGAGAGAAGAATAGAAGGAAGATCAAACTATAGATTGGGAAAATTCCAAGGCAAATATACAAATGGTTTTGATTAGGATGGTTGTGGTACATGTGGAGAAGATCGGAGGGGTTAGAAAGTGTTTTGGAGTCAGAATCCGCAGGACTTTCAAATAGCCCAAATGTATGGACTATGGGAAAGGGAAATTAAAAATAGCTTCCATTGTCATTGATGGCTTTAAACAACAATTAAATGAAAGTGGTAGAGAAGAGTAGGCAGAGGATTGGGGAAGGTTTAGTATTGGGGAAATGGAGACAGTGAGTAGAGGAAACACTGAGGGGTTCACTGCAAGAGAACTGAGAGGTGCGATGGCTGCTGGAAAAAATAAAGGTTCTTGGAAGGTTTTTATTTTCAATATTCACAGAATATCCATAGAAATAATCCAATAGAGAAGACACTAATTGAGGATGTGCAGAAAGATATAAAAACATTAAGCTACATAAGAAGCGGTATTGAAAAAGTGAAAAAAATATATTTGAGCTTGAATATTTTTGCATTTTTTCATTGATTTTGGTGGGGTGACAAGGGTTAATAAATTAATATAGATTTCAAGTGTATAATTCTATGATGCATCATCTGTATGTTGCATTGTGTGCCCCCCATAATCAAGTCGTCTTCTGTCACCATATATTTGGCCCTATTTACCCTTTATTACTTTCCACATCCCTTTCCCTGGTAACCACCATATTTTTTCTGTGTCCATGTGTTTTCATTTGTTTTTCTCACTTGTTTATTTGTTGCTTTCAGTTGTCTATCCCTCAAAGGAGTGGAATTATATGTTCTTAACTTTTTCTGACTTACTTTACTTAGCATAATAGTATCAAGATGCATGCATGTTGTCACAAATGGCAGTATTTCATCTTTTGTTATAGCTGAGTAGTATTTCATTGTATTAATGTACCACATCTTCCTTTTTTAAGTATATTTTATTGATGATGCTATTACAGTTGCCCCATTCTTTTCTCCCCTTTATTATCCTCTACCTTGCACCAGCCTTCCCACTAGCAGCCACTCCCCACCCCCAACTTAGCTCATGTCCATGGGTCCTACGTATAAGTTCTTTGGCTTCCCCATTTCCTATAATATTCTTAACCTCCCCCTGACTATTTTGTACCTACCATTTATGCTTCTTGTTCCCAGTACCTTTTCCCCAGTCTCCCCTTCCCCCTCTCCACTGATAACCCCCCATGTGATCTCCATTTCTGTGATTCTATTCCTATTCTACTTGTTTGCTTAGTTTGTTTTAGTTCTTTGTGTTTTTTTCAGGTTCAGTTGTTGATAGTTGTGTTTGTTGTCATTTTACTGTTCATAGTTTTTGATCTTCTTTTTCTTAGATAAGTTCCTTTAACATTTCATAGAATATGGGCTTAGTGGTAAGGGACTCCTTTAACTTAACCTTATGTGGGAAGTACTTTATCTGCCCTTCCATTCTAAATGATAGTTTTGCCATTAGAGTAATCTTGGATGTAGGTCCATGCTTTTCATGACTTTGAATACTTCTTTCCAGCCCCTTCTTGCCTATAAGGTTTGTTTGGAGAAAATATCTAATAGTGTTATGGGAACTCCTTTGCAGGGAACTCTCTGTTTTTCTCTTGCTGCTTTTAAGATTCTCCTTATTTTTAATCTTGGGTAATGTAATTACAATGTGTCTTGGTTTGTGCTTCCTTGGGTCCTACTTCTTTGGGACTCTCTGAGCTTCCTGGACTTCCTGGAAGTCTATTTCCTTTGCCAGATTGGGAAAGTTCTCCTTCATTATTTTTTCAAGTAAATTTTCAATGTCTTGCTCTTCCTCTTCTTTCTGGCACCCCTATGATTCAGATGTTGGAACATTTAAAGTTGTCCCAGAGGTTCCTAAGCCTTTCCTCATTTTAAAAGTTCTTGTTTCTTCATTCTGTCCTGATTGAACATTTATTTCTTCTTTCTGCTTCAAATTATTGATTTGAGTCCTGGTTTCCTTCCTTTCATTGTTGGTTCCCTGCATATTTTTCTTTATTTCACTTTGCATAGCCTTCACTCTTTCCTCTATTTTGTGACCATACTCAACCATTTCTGTGAGCATACTGATTACCAGTGTTTTGAACTCTGTATCTGATAGGTTGGCTACCTCTTCATCGCTTAGTTCTATTTTTGGAGTTTTGATCTGTTCTTTCATTTGGGCCATATATCTTTGTCTAGGTGAACCTGTCATGTTGTAGAAGACTGAGGCTTAGGTATTCACTAAGGTGGGGCAACCCATGTGTCTGCTTTGTGGTGCTACATGTGGGGGAGGGGTCAGAGAGGGAACAATGCCATTTGCTTGGCTCTCGCAAGGCTTTCAGTCATTTCCCCCTCTACCCACAAGTAAACTGGACCCTTCTGGTGCTGATTACCAGGTGGGTGGGTTTGTTTCTAGGATCCCATGGGTCCCTCCAATAAACACTTCTATGAGGCTGAGAGTGTCTCCCACCACTAGGTTTTTACAGCCGGAGGTTTTGAGGCTTTCTTTTTCCTTGCGCTGGTCACTGGGTTGTGCTGTCTATCATGCTCCCCTCTTATTCCTCCTGGTTTATCCACTCATAAATGTGAGACCACCAGCTGCTGTCTGGTCCACCCAGTCCTCTAGCTGCTGCCTTGCCAGTGTCCTCTCCTCTCCCACTGCCTGTCTCTGCCCCTCCTGCCAGTCTGGATGAATGCTTCTTCTTTAACTCCTTTGTTGTTGGACTTCCACACAGTTTGATTTTTCTGGCAATTCTGGTTGTTTTTTGTTTTTAAATTTGTTGTTGTCCTTCTTCTGGTTGTGTGAGGAGGCAAAGTGTATCTACCTACGCCTCCATCTTGGCCAGAAGTGTACCACATCTTCTTTATCCAACCATCTATCAAAGGACATTTGGGTCATGCTTGAATTTTTTAAATTTTCTTTTGATAAATTTTATAATATTTTAAAGAAAAAGTATCATGGCATAACAATTCTACTACGATGAAGTCAATCTTGATTTTTGAATTCACTAGGAGAGGAATTTGGAAAGTTACTTGCAAATCAAATCCTTCTATTCTCACCACCTACTACAATATTTTAATTATTTCAGTCTATATTTCTAGAAAGATTTGAGGCAGACAACCCCCTTCTACTCTACTTAATGTTGTAGTATCTGTGAAAAGTAAAGAAAAAATGATGCATTGACATAAACTGAGGGTTTTTTTTTGTTTGTTTTGTTTTGTTTGTTTGTTTTTTGCTCTTAGTGCCTGGGAAAGAGAATTGAGCCAGTATATCTGAGGGCAGTAGCTCTGCAGGGAGCAGTCCTGATGCAGACCTAACCACAGTTGAAGAAATCATAGTCTTCGCACTTAATAATTTGGTGTTCTTTATAGTAGATGATCACAGTTTTTTGAGTGGGATTGAACTGAATTCATTGCTGATGCTTTAGGCAGTCATACGGAATTGCCTAAGGGGATATTTGCAGCTGTTTTCAAGACTGTGAGCTCAGGAAAAACTTCCTATTACCTTAAACAGAACTTGAAGGTCTCAGTATTGAGATACAGTTGTGTTGTAATCTAAATGATAAATGCAGTCTGGGTTACACATCTTTCATCATTAGCTGGTGTGGATTTCTCTTGGGTGTGTTTATAGTATAATTCTCGAGGCGTGCACTTGTGGTAGAATAGGGCCATAGTCATCTGTGGCTGCTGGATAGAGCACCATGCATGCACTGTACATTTTAAATGTGCTTGCCTTAAATTTGTAATGTTACACGCCTTGTGGCTCTAAGGCAGCTTTAGTTTTGAAATCCAGTCTCTAGATCTATGTATTTAACCTGTGTGTTTAATTAGAAGTTTTATTTGACCTTCTAATTTCACTTTGTTTGATGCTAGGTGGATAGAATACAACATTTAATAAAAGGGCTCTTTTATTTGAATTGAAGAATGTATTCATAGCATTAAACTATAGAAGCTAGCTAAAGACTTGGCTTATTTCTATTTTGGCTATAAACCCAAATAAAAAATATGTCTTTCCTTATTTGAATAGAAATAAAAATAATATAAAATGTCATTTGTAACAACAAAATAAGCAAAATTTACAAGATTCTTTTTAAATGTCAAGCCTACAAGATATTTTAGCTTCATTAGCCATGGCCTGGATTGCCAATGATCTTAGAAATAATTCTGAAGTAGTTAAAACACTTTAAATCTTCTCTCCTTCTGCAATTATTGATTTAATCTCTAGGAACTTTTTCTAATGCCTAATTCCATTGGTGCAAACATTAATATTTGCTTGTCTATAAAGCAACCATTGGTCACTAGCCCTTTATAGAAATAATCAGCTTCCGTGTAAATTTAGCGTATTGTAGCCTGTTCAGGGTTAAGTTTCTGGCAGACCAATATTCTATTATTTGTGTTACTTGGGGACTGTCAGAGGATGACCTTTGGGGAATTTATAAAAAGATGGTTAAAAGCTTTATAAATAACCAGAGAATGTAGACTTAGCCTCCAGTCAAAAAGCCACTGTATTATATAGGGTTGTCTGTGGCAAACATTTTGGGGGACAAGAAAATGGCTGGGATTTATTCATCCACTTACACATTCATCATAGATGCTGTCAATTCAAGTGCTATTTGATACAATTCTAGGGAAGGAGAATAGAGTCGTAAATAGTACAGACAACTTCTTTGCCATATAGGAACTTACATCCCAATGGGAAGATAGATGCTAAACAAATAAATGTGTACTATGCCGAGCAGAGTTGTGGGGAACCGAAAGCAGAGTGGTGGACATAGGGATAGTGGGGAAAGGGTGTGGCTATTTTACAAGGTTCATTAAGAAAGACTTAAGTGATAAGGGAAGGAGGAATCCATGCAGCTACTTTGGAGTAAAACACTTAAGACAGAGGCAAAAATCAAATGCAGAAGCCCTGATTTGCACATTAGTGACATATTTTGACTAATCTGAAAAATGAAGTAAGTCCTATATGGCTGGATTGGAATAGAAAAGGAGATTAATGGTGGCATATAAAGTTATAAAGATATGGAAAAGGCCTGAACATCTCGGTTTTACAGGTGACTAAATATACTGGCTCTTATTCTAGGTGAAATGATTAGTGATTGGATGACTTGAAAAGAAGAAACAACACAGTATGGCTTGTATTCCAAAAGAACCACTCTGGTTGGTTTGTGAAGAGTAATTGTGTAAGGGTCAAAGAAAGTGCTTAAGAGGTATTACAGTAACTCAGATAAGGGATATTGTTGGCAGTGGGGTAAACAAAAAGAGTTGATATTTTTTATCTGTAGAGGATTGAGTTAACAGATTTAAAGATAAATGTACATGAGGTTGAAAGAAAGAAGTGAGCAAGATGGTGATAGATTTTAGATTACCTAAGTAGAAAACTAGAGTTGCCATTTTCAGAGATGTAAAGTAGGAGAAGCAAGCTATACAGTGAAAGTAGGTGTTTGTTTCTGGGTATGTTAAATTTGAGGTATTTATTGGGCATTTATTCATTTATTTTTGTTTTTATTTTTATTGAATTTATTAGAGTGTCATTGGTTAATAAAATTATATAGGTTTTAATTATACAATTATATATAATATACTACCTTTATATTTATTGTGTTTTTACCACCACAAGTGTTTATTAGACATTTAAATAGAGATACTGAGTAGGCACCTGGAAGTATAGGATTATGACATTCATAGGAGGGTTCCAGATTACAGATGTAAATTGTGGAATTATCAGCATTTAGGAAATATTTATAGATGGTGTTTAATGGCTAATGACTGGAAGATATTATTGTGGGATTCAGTTTTATAGAGTAGTTGAAGATTGAACCAAGGGACACTTCAAGGTCTAGAAATTGAGGAGATTTCTTTAAAAATAAAAAAAACTAGCAGAGAAATATGAAATGTTACTACCAAGGTGACACAATTGTTTAAAGAATATACAAGTAATCAAGCATATCAGTCTCAGCATATAGATTAATTAAAATGAATATTGAGTATTGATCTTTGAAGTTGGTTAAATGAAGGTTATCAAAAACCTTTGTTGGAAGATAGTAGATTGGAAAGAAGGACTCAAAGTCAGAATCCTTAACATTTTTTGTTGGGGAAGCAGGTACTTATAAATAAACTGCTATATTAATTTATGTATATAAGTAGAAGAAAGACGTTACTCAATTACTGTACTTTTATGCAATTTATGATAATTCTAATAATAATAATAAGTAATGTATATTATGTTTATAGAACACCATACAGAGACCTCAGGATCTATGGTTCAATATAGCATGTCCAGCATCCCAAAGGATATAATATGGAAAATTAGATATAGTAACTTTATAGGCAAGAAATCTATCAAACACTACCTTAATCACAAATGATCAAGGTTAACATCACCAGTGAGTGATATGTCAAGTTTACACCATATATTCCCTGGTGTAATGGAATAAGATGAGCACTTTATCTCTGCAGTTTTCTTACCTAAAACCCATTATACCAATCTAATAAAGAGGAAACATCAGGCAAACTGAAGTAAAGAGGCATTCTATAAAAATTTCATAGAACTAATCAAGACTGACAATTACATGGGAAAGAGGAAAGACTAAGAAACTGTCATGGACCATAGGAGGCTAAGAAGACATGGTAACTAGATGAATGAGGTATCCTGGATTCAATCCTGGACCAAAGAAATAACATGACTGGAAAAAATAATAAATGTAGGTGTCTAAGCTTTAAAAAGTGAACCATGGTAAGATAATATGTTAACATCAGTGGAATTAGATAAGAGATATATGGGAACTATTTATATTATCTTTGCAACTCTTTGTAAATCTCAGGTCATTCCAAAAGAAATGTCTATTTTAAAAAAAGTAGAAGAATGAAAAAAGATATGCCATGTAAAGACTAATAAAAAATGCAATAGTTACATCAATGTCAGACAAAGTGGATTTAAGAACAAGAAAGATTATCAGAGCTAAAGGGAGATATTATATAATGATAAAAAGGACAATTAACCAAGAAGATCTAAAAATCTTAACTGTAGAAACACCTAACAATAAAGCTTGAAAATACATGTGACAAAGCCAATTAATATGAAGGGAGAAATAGAAAACAACCCAATTATATTAGGAAAAATCACCACCTCCCTTTCAATAATTGACAGAATAAGTAGGTAGAAAAATAGAATATAGGTGATCTGGAAAAAAAAATCTATCAACTTTACCTGACTTACAGTCATAGAATTCCAATCAAAATCAGAAAACATGTTCTTCTGAAGTGCACATTATAAGGTATACAAGTCTTAACAAATTGATATGAGAATATAAATTAAAGGATATTCTCAAACTATAATGGACATTACTGAAAAAAATCTATAAAAGAAAGATATCTGGAAATATGGGTACTTGGAAATTTAACAGTGTGTTTCTGAATAACAAAGAGGAAGACTGAATGGAAATTTTTATCTTGTTTTTTTCATTGTTGTTCAATTACAGTTGTCCCCATCCGCCCCCATTAGTCTCCCCTGCCCTACCCACCCCTCACTCCCACATTCAATGCTCCCCACCCCAGTTGTGGCTGTCCGTAAGTCTTTTATACATGTCCTTGACTTGACCCTTCCCCTTCTTTATCCCATTATCCACTGAGCAAAACTGGAAGATATATCAAATTGATGGTATGCTGTTAAAATAATGCTTACAGTGAAATTTATAGCATTAAAGGCTTTTATTAGCACAACAACAACAAAACAGATCTAAAGCCAGGAATGAAAGCATTTACTTTAGAAACAGAATTGAACAAAGGAACCATACAAAAAGAAGCAGAAGGAAGTGCATGACAAAGACTAGAGCAGAAGTAGGACATCAAAACTGAAGTTACAGACATTAAGAGAGTAGTAAGAGAACACTAGGAAAATCTCTACATCTGTAAATTCAAACACTTAAATGAAATTAAGTCCTTAAAAGATATGAACTATCAAAAACTCACTAAAGACAAAACAGAATAAATTTAAGAAAGAAATAATATGAATGCTACAAAATCTCTTGCAGAAAGTAGGAAAAGAGGAGCTACTTTCCAGCTCATTTTATCAAGCCAGGATTACTTCATATATATAGCATTACATTTATATATACATTTATCTAAGATGAGTCCTTTTGGATAAAAGTATGGTTGTATATTCAAGTTAAACACCCTTAAAGAATGTCCCACATATTCCACTCTTAGAAAATAACAAAAGGAAATATATGACCACACATAAACATTTTAATGATTATTCTAAGGGCCATTCATTATTCATAATCATTTCATATTGGAAATAACCACATGCCTATGAACTGGGAATGAATAAACAAATCGATATGTTATTTAATATATCAATCATCAATAAAATAAAGAATAAAATATTGGTATATGCTACAACATGGATGACCATCAAAAACAATGTGCTAAGTGAAATAAGTAAAAGTTATGTCTGCATCTATATGAACTTCCCTCTTAGAACACCCTTTGCTGTAGCCCATAGATTTTGGTAAATTGTGTTTTTATTTTTATTTGTCTCAAGGTATTTTTTATTTCCTCTTTGACTTTGTTATTGATGCATTTATTGTTTAGTAGTATGCTGTTTAGTCTCCAGGATTTTGTGGATTTTTTCCAGTTTTATATTGTTAGATTTCTACTTTCATACTGTTCTGGTCAGAAAAGACATTTGATATGATTTCAGACTTCTTGATTCTTTAATTTTTTATTGTTGTTCAGTTACAGTCTTCCCTATTTTTCCCCCATTACTCTCCCCTGCCCTACTCACCCCCCACCTCCTACACTCAATCCTTCCACCTATTGTCTTCGTCCATGGGTCCGTTATACATGTTCCTTGACTTGACCCCTCCCCGCTGGTCACTGTCAGTTTGTTCTTTATTCCCGTGTCCCTGGTTCTACTTTGCTCACTTGTTTGTTTTGTTGATTAGGTGTCACTTACAGGTTAGACCATATGGTATTTGTCTTTCACCTCCTGGCTTATTTCACTTAGCACAATGCTCTCCAGTTCTATCCATGCTAGTGGGAAGGGTAGGAGTTCCTTATTTCTTTGTGCTGCGTAGTATTCCATTGTGTAAATGTACCAGCACTTTTGATCCACTCATTTACTGATGGGCACTTAGGCTGTTTCCAGCACTTGGCTATTGTAAATAATGCCGCTATGAACATCGGGGTGCAGAGGTTCTTTTCAATTGGTGATTCAGGATTCTTAGAGTGTAATCCCAGCAGTGGTTAAATTGATTGAGATTTGTTTTGTGGTCTAATATGATCTATCCAAGAAAATGTTCCACATGCTTCTAAAAAGAATGTGCATTCTGCAGTTTTGGGATGGAATGTTCTTTATATCACTATTAAGTCCACCCGATCTAATTATTTGTTTAAGACCTGTTTTCTTTTTGATTTTTTGTCTGGATCCATTGATGTAAGTGAATATTAAATTCTTTTATTATTATTGTATCGCTGTCATTTTCTCTCTTTATGTCTGTTACTGTTGGCTTTATAAGTTCAGGTGCGTTTTAGTTGGGTTCACAAACATTTACAAATAGTATATCCTCTTGGATGGACTCATTTTATCATTATGTAATTCCTTTCTTTGTTTTTTGTTACAGTCTTAGTTTTAAATTCAACTCTTTATTTTCATTTGTGTGTAATATCATTTTCAATCTCTTCACTTTCAGCCCATGTGTTTTTAGATCTGCATGATCTCTTGTAAGAAGCATATAGATGGGTCTTGTTTTTTTATCCACTTAGCCACCCTATGTCTTTTGATTAGAGCAGTTAGTCCAATTAAATTTAAAGTAATTATTGATATGTATTTATTGACTTTTTTATATTATTGCCTATTATTTTTGTTGTTTTCCCTCTATTCTTTTCTTCTTCTCTTTGTCACTTCCATGGGGGTTTGATGGTTTCTTAGTGTTATGTTTGGGCTCCTTTTTAAAAAATTTTGTGTATCTATTTTGGTATTTGGTTTGTGGTTACCGCAGGGTTCACATATAGGGACCTACATACATACAGCAACCTGTTTTAAAACTGGTCACTTAAGTTCAAACACATTCTAAAAGCATTGCATTTTAAACTCCCTCCCCATTTTTTGATGTCACATTTGTCATCTTTATATTTTGTAACCACTAACTACTTATTGTAGTTATAGTTGATTTTACTATGTTTATCTTTTAACCTTGATATCAGTTTGTTAAGTGGCTGATTCAATGCCTTTAGTATATATTAGTCTTTGCCTGTGAGACTTTTTTCTTTCTTATATTTTCTTATTTCTAGTTATATCCTTTTCTTTTCTGCTTAAAGACCCATTAACATTTTTTAAAAGGCCTGTTTAGTGGTAAGGAACTCCTTTAGTTTTTCCTTGTCTGGGAAATAATCCTTTAATTTTGGGGTAGAATATTATTAGCTGTAAGTTTTTGGTATTCAGCACTTTAAATATATCGTTTACTCCTTTCTGGTCTGAAAAGTTACTGCTGAAAGACCAGTTAATAGTGCTATGGGGAATCCCTTGTATGTAACTAGTTGTTTTTCTCTTGCTGTTTTTAAGACTCTCTTTATCTTTATCTTTGGCCATTTAAAATATATCTTGGTGTGGGTGTCTTTGTGTTCATCTTGTTTGGGACTTTCTGTGCTTCCTAGAGCTGGATGTCTGTTTCCTTCTTGAGGTTAGGGAAGTTTTCAGCAAATATTTTTTTCAAATAAGTTCTGCTGCTTTTTCTCTCTCTTCTTTTTCTGGGACTCCTAGAGGGTAAATGTTAGTACACTTGATGTTGTCCCACAAGTTTCTTAAAATAGCCTCATTTTTAATTCTTTATCTTTTGCTGTCTGACAAAATAGTGGGTTATTTCCACTATTTTGTCTTTCAGGTCACTGCTCCATTCTTCTGTATCATCCAATCTACCATTAATTCCCTCCATGTAATTTTTTTTTAAGTAGCTGTGCTCTTCTATTCTTATTGGTTCTTTCTTATATTGTCTCTTTGATGAAGTGCTCACTTTTTCCCCCATTTTAATCTGAGTTCAGTTAACAACTTTATGACCATTGCTTTGAACTCTTCATCAGGTAAGTTACTTATTTCTATTGCATTCATATTTTTTCTAGAGTTTTCTAATTTTATTTTGCTTCAAACCTGTTTCTCCTCATTTTATTTTCCTTCTTTTTTTTTTTCTATGCATTAGATACAACTACCACCTCTATCAGCCTTGAAGGTGTAGTTTTACTTACAGTGATACCCTGTGTCACCTGTGAGTGCCAGGTGACTTTAGAAGGCTGGCTAGAATTGGAGCTGGTAGTTACATGGGGCATCCCAGTATTCACTGTGCAGGGCCTCCTTCACTGTGTAAGCCAGATGGAGTTAGAGTTAGAACTTGGACAGGAGCAGGCTGGGGGGAGATCCAAGATGCATTGTGCTGGGACTTCTACATGTGACAGCTCTAGCTGTCATGAGCCAGAGCCCTGGGGTATACTGGGACAGCCTTTGAAGGCCAGCTAGAGTACCTGGAATGTGTCCCTACATGTACAAGCAAGGTGGAAAGGGAACCCCCAAAAATTATGGTCTCTGACATGTCCGGCTTTGGAGGGAGTTTTAGCAGTTCCATCGACTAGGAAGATGCTATAGAGTTAGTAAACAGATTTCCCTCCCATATAGTCTAGTTGCCCTTTAAGCCACTGGCATTTTGCTGTACTGCAGGGCAGGCAAGTCTGCACACAAGCCCTTTAGTGATATCCCTCCATACAGAAAGTCACCACATTCTAGGGAGAGGATTCCCCTCAATCCCATGTCTCCATCTCTTCTACCTACTTCTGTCTACCCTTTATCATTTCTTGTGCAGATGCTGTTCAATCAGCCTTCAGTTCTTCTAAGGGAGTAATTGCTCTGTATGTAGGTGTACATTAGGTGTGTCCATGGGAGGAAGTGAGTTTAGAATCTTCTTACATCATCACCTTGGACTTCTCAAATAGCTTTTAAAAAGTGCATAGAGAAGAATTATTTATAGGACATGGTTTCCTTCTTGATTGACACTTCCTTTCTCTATGACTCTTAATTATTCTTTTGCGATATATTATTCAAATAGTCTATATTTTCTCCTTTCATCCTTCTGTAAGTATACCACTCGGTGAAACCTGGTGAAACACTGTATATCAGGATTTTCAAAAACAAACAGACTAGCATTTACTCATTCCCCATGCCATGAAAATCTCTGCCAACTCAGTCCTAGTTTTATGAAACAACAAATGATTCTTTGCCCCAACTGAAGCTGCATTCACAAAATTCTATTTAACGGAAAGGAAATAAAGAGGGTTTGTAGGAGTCTTCAGTCCATTCTTTACTAGAGCTAAGAGGTCTCTTTCATTTTTGTTATTTAAATATCTGGCAAGTCTAGATAATTATGTTTGGAAAAAAATCTGTCACATAATTTGATGCTGGTGTTTAGTCAGTAAAGAAAGAGGGAAGGGAAGAAAATTATGCAGGTTCAAAATTGGATGTCTAATATTATATCTCTAAAATAATTATTTTAAAATTTTTATTGAAGCCTTTATATTAAAATTTAGTTGACAATCAGATTTACAAAAATGTTTCCACATACTACCAGACCTGATCTTTTTGTGGTGATAATAACATAATATTTAAGTTATAGTGAAGTACAGAGGTGAATCCATTCATCTACAAAAGCATTTTGTATGAATCATGTGTTTTAGTTGTATATTACTTTTAAGTATGCCTTATGACTGTTTCTTCTTTAATTTAAAATTAATTGCATTTTATTTCTTCACTCTGAAAATATTTGGGGGGCACCTTTCCTGTGTCAAGCACTGTCCTAGGTACTGGTGATATAACAGAAAATAAAAGAGACACAAAGCACCACCCAGGAGACTTTAGTGGAGATGACAGGTCCTTAGAAATAAACACAAATATATATAACTACAACATGGAATAAGTTCTATGAAGCAAAAGGATGCTTTGGGAAAGTGTAACTGATGACATTTAGCTTTGGAACATAAGCAGGAGACCTTGCTGCAATGTTGTCATTGAGTTCAGTGACATGTCCGGGTATTCGCCAAGAAAAGGGAGAATGGCATTTGTGGAGATCATGAATGACCTTAGCAGCTTATAGAAACTCGAAAAAAAGGATGAGTTTGAAAAGATACATGGTAATGTGTCTGGTAGAACCTACCCAAAAAGTGGTAAAAAGAAGAGGACCTGAAAGAAGAGAGTAACACACTCACACATTTGACCACATAGGTAAATCATTATTCAATTTATCACAGTTATCTCAAAACTGTCCCATAAAATTTGTTTCTTTAAATTAGAGATTTTAGTTATGTGTTTTGGCATTGTCCCATCAATCCCTGCTTCTTTTTTTTTATCATTATGAACATGTGATTTATCATGTGATTTTATGTATACAGCATGTTTTAATGACTTGCAATAATTATTTTTTAAGATTTTATTTATTTTATTTTTAGACAGAGGGGAAGGGAGGGAGAAAGAGAGGGAGTGAAACATCAGTGTATGGCTGCCGCTCATGTACCCCCTACTGGGGACCTGACCTGCAGCCTAGGCATGACTGGGAATTGAACCGGCAGTGCTTTGGTTCACATGCTAGCATTCGATCCACTGAGTCACACCAGCCAGGGGCAATAATTATTTTCAAAAGGGCTACCTGTTATACAGAATTGAGGTAATACTTCTCTAGCTTTCTAATTTCAATAATTTTTTTGATATTCAAATTACCTCATCTTTGGCCAATAAGAAGCTCCTTAAATTTGGTTCTCATGTTCCTTTGACTTGACTCCCACTAGCCTTGCATAGCTCACTTGCTTTTTAGAGTAACAAGGTGCCCAAACCAGGAATCTACCATTCCCTCCACGTAGCACTGGTTTTCAAGGCTGTCATTTGTATCCTAAGTGGGTTCATTGCTACTGTATTGTTATCACATCTAGGCCTTTTTAGTGATACAGCTATGAAATATATATATACTTTATATTGGCATTTCCAATTCCAAGTTAGTAATACAGAGATTTTATTTAACTTTCTTGGTTCTTATACTTTATCTTCTTTTCCTAATGCTGAAAGTATAGCTTCCTAATAATGCACTGAAGTTCTTTAAAAAAAAAAAAAAAAAACTACTCAAGCTACTGACAGATGAGTGGTTATCATCATGGGGGTGATACTTGCCCCCTTCCCCTGGCTATGTTTGGAAAAGAAGGAGGACAACTCTTGTTGAGATTGTAAGGGCGCTGCTGGTATTTCATTGCAAAAGAGTCAAGGATAATAAAGGCCCTGAAAAGCACTATTTAATTTTACACAAGGAAGAATTGCTTCACTTAAAATACTAATGCCACACTTGTAAAAACAAATAAACAAACAAAACATGTAGAAGCAGAGCAGGATTCACCAGAGAGCTAAAGGGGGCCTAAGCCTCAGGGACCCTCACTTGCACAGATTCCTTCACATGCCCTAGGAGGACCTGGACATCCCATAATGTGTCCACTTGGTCACATTTTCCTTTTAAAATTAACCGTAGTAAACTTTTAATCGTAGGTGATGAAGACCTCCTCTCTTTCTACTCTGACTCTGACTTCCCACTCACATTTCCCTTTATCTTTGGAGGTACTGAAGTGGCTGTAAGCATTTGGGGGATCCTGCTAATGGGCATTTGTAATATGGATGCAGTTAGCCTGGGTTTAGTGGAATATGTGTATGTGGCTTGCCCTAAGTACCAAGTACAGTTAGCCTGTTGCTAGCAATCTGGTGTAAGTCCAGCTTCCTACAGCTCTCTTAATGCTCTTGTCTGCTCATCTGCATCTTGAACAAAGGCACAAGGTCATAAGTTCTATTGTGATATCAATGTGCCCTATAGGTATCTGCATCCACACTAAAATAAACAGAAGAGATAAATTCAAAGCTTGCAATTTTTAAAGCCAGTCAGTAAAACAAATCTTCCAATCATGATAGGGTTAAAATTATAAGTGGAATATTTGGTTTTTAATAGAGTCTAAGTAAAAGAAAAGAATATGTGTGTTTGTGTATCTATTCTTGTTATCAAAACAATGGCTAAATAAAGGCTTTATCTTTAATTTCAGGTAAAATTCTTCTTTTTCCAAGATAAATAAATGGAAATATTATATAAATATCCAATTCTTTTAAATTTTATTTATTTACTTGACATAATCTATTTTGTGTTCTAAATCTGGTCAGTTTCAATTGACAGAAGTGAACCAACTTTTTGATATTTCCCTTTAAATTTTCCCATTAGACTTGGTCACTGAGAGTCCCCTGGAATTGTTTATACAAGTGATGATGACTATATATGTTATTATTGCTATTATTTATATTTCTGTCATCAAGCACACTCCACTCTCCCCCTCTGCATCAGCCTTTTTCAAATATGTGTTGAATTTCCTTTTCTAAGCACTGGTTCTAGACCTATGTCATTTAATGATATAATTGCGTTGGGACTCAAAAGTCACAGCAATTTCAGGTCAGCATTTGAGTTGAAGCCCTACAGTGATAATTCAGGAGAGGTAAGAAATGGTTCTAGGCTTTCAATAGGTTGTTCACTGCCCTCCAAAACCTGGCAAAGTGCAGGAACCGAGAATAAGACAGTGGCGTGCCTCACTTTTCCCTCCTGGGAATGTCTGTAAATGCTGCCCTTTTGTGAACATAATAACGGAACAGTTTCCAGAAGAGAAAAACGTATTGTAATTCATTTTGTAAAGTGAAAAATTCTTTTATAAACACCTAATCACCCACCCATGTTTCTTACCTATGCATTTCGAAGCTCTGTGTTCTCTTTTTGCCTCTCCAGGGGCCTTATTTCCAGACTTATCACTATTCTTTCCAGTAACTATAATTTCTTCTTGTCTCTTTTCTTTCTCTCAAAAATGGTACATTAACTTTATTTTTACTGCAACTTTCTTCAGCCATGGAATATTGTAATTATATTTTAGCTGGTCTTTCTGTAATCAGCCACCTTTTCTTCTTCATATTTCCTACCTTAATATCACACAAACTATATCCAGAGTTATTGGTACAAATTTAGGCTGATTCCTTCACTCCCCTGTTAAAACATGACTTTTCATTAAAGTAAAGCTGAAATCCCAAATCTTACTACCTCATCTCAGGCCACTCTTCTCTTGTTCTTTGTACTCTATGAACACTGGCAATTTTTAGTTCTTTGAATGACCTCTTCCCCCAATATATTTTGCCAAATCTGTTCCCTCTTAGACCTCAAAGCTTGGTTTAATTGTCACATGTCAAAGAAGTCTTAAATGATAAACCATATTGGATTAGATACCCCTCCATGATTTTATAGCACTTTGCATTCATTTCCTAACAATTTCAATTTCTACATTGTATCACATGTTACTGTTGTGGGTAAAATGCTAAAATTAGTTGTATAATGTCTGCTGCCTTGACTAAAATGAAGGCTTCAAGAGAGCAAGCACTGTATTTGTCTTGCCTAACAATAAATCCCCAGTACCGCACAGTTCCTTGTACACAGTAAGATCTTCGTAAGGCCACTGAATGAAAAAAATAAATAAATGAAAGATGCCATTCCATAATTGAAGGTTTTTGATGATATCTTTTGCAAAGTTCTTTTGTGCCTTGACTTCTGTGGAGCCCTATTTTCTCTTCATCTCTTTAATGTATTTCTTTTTTTCATATTTACATTTTGTAAACAGAGAACTTTGTTTGTTTTCCGTTTCCTGTTTTTCTTAAGGTAAGGACTTGGCACCCTTCGTTTCATCCAATTACCATATTTTGCTGTATATAATGCATACCCATGTTTTTGGCCCAAACTTTCAGGAAAATTTTATTTTTTTATTTTTTAATTCAATGGTTTACTTATCTATATTTAGAAACAAAAGCGATTATTGTATTCCAGAGTATTATTTTGCATACAGATATCATTTTTCTAGTTATACTTTGAATACATAAACATAAATTAAAGAATTAAGAGCATTTCTATAGATACAAAATTAGTACTACCCATGTATAATGCTCATCCTTATTTTTCCCTCAAAAAAATGGGCAAAAAATTGTATTATATACGGCAAAAAATGGTATGTGTTACTGGAGAACTCCACCATTTCAATGCCTCAATCACCACGGAATTTATTGTTAAAAAGAATCATCTTTACAGCCAAACAAATTGTCCTTAAATTAAACTTAGATAGCTTTAAGATTGGGAAGCTCACTTATTTTAAAGCAATCAGTTAAAATTTCAGGTAGTTTGGTTAAAATTTGTTTTGATAACCTTAAATTTTGTCCCTGGTATTATATGTATATAGTTATCATGACCCTAGGTGTTTTGTTATTTTAATCAATCCTTATATGCTGTAGTTTTATGTTTTCTTATTGCCCTATTTATTAGCTTTTGAATACAGTTAGCTTTGTCACTGTCCCTCTTAAGAGTAACTAATCCAGATCTGGTCTATCCAGTTATATTTCTGCTGCCTATGACTACATTGCCAATTTCACTCATCAAAAGTAAGGGAACCTCACTAGTGAACAGCTTAAACTGTGACATGTTCCTTCTTCACGTGTTCAATTGGTCACATTTTTATTCAGGGATCGCTCAGCTCTTCCATATGTAGACAGAATAATCCCAACTACGACAGGTTCTCTGTCCCATATATTTCTTTTTAAAGCTTATTTCATCATAATCTCACTCATTTTCATGTAATAAAATTATAATTAGCTATAATTCTTAACAGATAGTAGATATGATTACTTGGCAAAATTTGATTACTATTGTATCTGCCAGTATGTGCTAATATTTTATTTATGTAGATCAATGTAATACTTATATTTCCAATATTTTTTGTTCTTTTATTCTAGTTCTTGGAAATTTCTCTTCCCTTTGGGAGACCCCTTCTTATTTATTTTGTACTCAGAAAATATTTTATATTATATTAATCTATAGACACTTTGATATAGCACATCTTTTTTAAAAATTATAATCAAATATTCTAAGTTTAACAAGGAAAGTAACAACAAAAAATACAACCACAAAACAAATTTAGCCACACCTTTAATAAAGAAAATAAAGTACTTAAGGAAATAATATTGACATGTAGAATTATTTTCTGGTCTTTTTAATTTTATTATTAGATTTATTGGGGTGATATTGGTTAATAAATTTATATGTCTCAAGTGTACAATTCTACAATGCATTATCTGTATGTTACATTGTGTATTTACCACCCAAAGTCAAATCATTTTCATCACCATGTACTTGAACCCTTTACCCTTTTCTACCACCCTTCTTTCCCTTTTATAACCACCACACTGTTGTCTATGTCTGTGTTTGCTTGATTTTTTTTGTCTTGTTTGTTAATTTGTTGCTTTCTGTTTTATATCCCACATATGAGTGGAATCATATGTTTCTTAACTTTTTCTCTCTGACTTATTTTGCTTAGCTGGGTATTCCCAAGATTCATCTAAGTTGTTGCAAATGGCAATATTTCATCTTTTCTTATAGCTGGGTAGTATTCCATTGTATACATGCAGCACATCTTCTTTATCTAATTGTCTATCCAAAGACACTTCAGTTATACCCATGTCTTGGCCACTCTGAACAATGCTTCAGTGAACATATGGTTACCTATATCTTTATAGATAAATGTTTTCAAAAGAGGTATTGCTGGGTCATATGGTAACTTAATCATTAATTTTCTGAGGAACCTTTGTACTGTTTTCCATAGTGGCTGTACCTGTTTACATTTCAACTAGCAGTGAACAAACGTTCTTTTTTCTCCACAGCCCCTCCAACACTTTTTGTTACTTGTGCTACTTGTCTCATTGATGAAAATTCTAACAGATGTGAAGTGTTATTTCACTGTAGTCTTGATTTGCACTTCCTTAATAGCTAGTGAAGTTGAGCATCTTTCATGTATCTGTTGGCCATTTGTATGTCTTCTTAAGAGAGGTGTCTGTTTAGTTCCTCTGCCCACTTTTTTTATTTGAATTATTTGTTGTTGTTGTTGAGTGTATGATTTTTCACATATTTTGAATGTTAACCCTTTATCAGAAGAATTGTTTGCAAATATCTTCTCCCATTAGCTTGGTTGAATTTTGTTTCTTTTGCTGTGTTGAAGATTTTTAGCTTGATATAGCCCCATTCCTCTATTTTTGCCTTTACTTCCCTTGCCTTTTGGGTCAAATTCACAAATTCCTTCCTAAGACCAACATCCATAAGTTTAATACCTATGTTTGTTTTTTAATGTAATTTATTGTTTCAGGTCTTATATTTAGGTCTTTGGTTCATTTTGAGTTAATTTCTATTTATGGTGAAAACTAGCATTCTAGTTTCATTCTGTTGCATGCAGCTTTCCAATTCTCCCAGCATCATTTATTGATGAAGCTCTCTTTTCTCCATTGTGTGATTTTTTTTTTTTTTTTTTTTGCTTCTTTGTGTAAGTTTATTTGCCCATATACATGTGGGTTTGTTTCTGGGATCTCAATTCTGTTCCATTGGTTTGTGTGCCTGCTTTTCTGTCATTACCATGCTGTTTTTATTATAGTTGCTCTGTAATATAATTTGAAATCAAGAAAAGTGATATCTCCGGGTTTGTTCTTTATCTCAGGATTGCTTAGTTCATTCAGGGTCTTTTCTGTTTTCATACAAATCTGATTTTTTCTGTTCTATTTCTTTAAAATATACCACTGGGATTTTAAAGGAGATTGCATTAAATCTGTATATTACTTTGGGTAATATGGTCATTTTAAATATGTTGATTCTTCCAACATGAACAATAATATCTGTCTGTTTCTATGTATCTTCTTCAATTTCTTTTTAATAATGTCTTATAGTTTTCAGTGTATAGGTCCTTCATATCCTTTGTTAAGTTTATTCCTAAGTATTTTACTTTATTTCTGCTGCAATTACAAAATGAAATTTTTAAAATTATTTTCTGAAAATTTATTATTAGTATGTAATAATACAATGGATTTTTGTACATAGATTTTATACCCTGCAACTCTATTGTATTTGTTTATTATTTCTAATAATTTTTTGATGGAGTCTTTACAGTTTTCTATACAAAGAATCATGTCGCCCTCAAAAAGTAACAATTTTACTTCTTTATTCCCAATTTGGATGTCTTTCATTTCTTTTTCTTGCCTGGTTACTGTGGCTAGAACTTCCAGTACTATGTCAAATAAGAGTGGAGAGAGTGAGCTTCCTTGTCTCTTTCCTGATCTTACCATAAAAGTATTCAATTTTCCTCCATTGTGTATATTTGCTGAGGGTTTGTCATAGATGGCCTTTATTATGTGAGGCACTCTATTTCTCTATCCATTTTATTAAGTGTTTTAATTGCAAATGGATTTGTATTTTGTCAAGTGCTTTTTCTGCATCCATTGATAAAATCATATGATTTTTATCTTTTACTTTGCTAATGTGGTGTATCACATTGATTTGCATTTTTGATCCATCCTTGTCCTTCTGAAATGATGTGTGAAATTTTAAGAGAAGCTAAGCAAGTGCTCAAAATTGTTACCTAATATCTGTGAACCCGTAGCTATGAAGAAGAAATTTACAGTGTAGGCCTTTTACCCACACTGCCCAAGTCAAATCCCAGCTTGGAAATTCTTCATCCAGTGTTGTTATATCTATTAGAAGAGCTAATGTGTGTAAATTACTACAATATTACACAGCATAGAATATTCATCTTTTTATCCAGAACACTGCTAGGCACATAGAAGACATGCAATAAATATAAATGAATGACTAAGTCAAAGAAAGAGCTGACCTGATATAATTATTTCATGAAGACTAATTTTTTCAACTATTTTTAAATTAAGTTTATTGGGATTACATTGGATAATAAGATTGTATAGGTTTCAAATACACATTTCTATAATTTTTTTTTAAAGTGAGGTCTCTCTTTTTAATATTATTCTTATAATTTTTAATAAAGAGAAATATAATGTTTTAAAAGAGCATGCATCATAGATATTATATAAGTAAAACTTCAAATAACTAATATGGTACCAGAAATTTTGAACAGAAAAATTAATTTTTTATTTTTACTTAAAATATCTTTCTAAATTGTATTCAAATAATTAAACCAATTCCTTTTTTTAAATATCATTGAATGATCCCACATGTCCTTTTGGCAATTGATACTCCAATCAGCCATGCTTTTAAACCAAATTTCAACTTTATTCTACATTATTAATGCTAAAACTACACCAGAGGAATATGAATGAAGATGTCACAGTAGAAGTGAAGATTGTTTAGTCAGCTGTTTATAAGTACATCTGTTGTAAAGACTAAAGAAATCTTAAACCCTAAAAGCATGTTAAATATGGAAACTCTTGGACAAAAAAAAAAAAGTGGCCATTTCTCTATACAGCCATCCAAAAGCTTTTTCTAGGGAAAATATTTTACAGGGCATTTTTCTGAAATATTTCCTAAATTTTTTCATTTTAGAAATAAAATATTACCTATTTTTAAAAAATCTTCCAAGCATTTTTCAGAGAACTTTATATATATTAAATTTTTAAGGAGGTTAAATGATACCTTAAGAATTTAAAAGAATAACTTCAATATTATGATGCTTCTCTTTGGTAGCAGTATGGGAAAATATGGTATGTTATTTTTATATTAATAAAATTATTGCTCAAATTATTGTGCTAACTATATCCATTGTTTATTAATAAGGTAGATATCAGGAGATATAAAAGCAGTTTCTACCATATATTTTGAACACTGGTGTTTTAAATCCTTTGAAAGAATGACCAATATATTTAGTGTATTTTTCTGTTCAAACTGTGACAATATTTAAAGTGAAATGGACACTAATAATAATTTTACTCAAGAATACCTACAAACTTGGTTTATTCCAGACCAAATGGGATAATTGGTCATTAAAAGTCTTTTGGTAAAAATAGTTAGGCACTTCAGATGGCTGCAGTATTTTAGCCTGTTACTGAACAAGGAAATGACTCCACTCTAAGGAAGCAAATTGAGGGGGCCTTTGCGACATTAAGGGACATCTTGGCCAACTCTCCGTTAGGATGTGTGCGTGCACTGGTAATATCTCTTAAAGACCAAATTTGAAAGTTATGGGTGACAAGAAACTCACTGTGTTTTTGTGCATTGTAGTATCAGACAGCTTTTGTTGTTTACAAAAGCATTTATTATTTTTACCCCAAGTATGCCTTATTCTGACACCAGTTTGTTCTAGATTTTTATTCAGAATTCAGATAAATTACTTTTCACATAACAACCTTTTAAATATATTAAGGCAGCTACCATGTCCCTAGTGAGTTTTCTGTTTTCCTGGAAAATAATGCTCAGGTCTCCTTTTTCATCAGCTCCTTTCCCTGACTGGTCCCCTCCAGATGTGTTCCGATATGTCAATATTGTTTTAATGTGTCAATATTTCTATTAAAATGTGATCTGCACGAATAAATCCAATAATACTCCCTCATTTTTGGTTAAGAACACACTCTTTGCTCTTGCTGGGCATAACACATTGGAGAATACTGTTAACTTAAAGAGTGGTTTCACTTGGCATATTTAAACAAAATTATTAATTTGATCGACTGCTATATGAGGAGAATATGAGTAGTGTGTGCTGGTGTGTGTGTGTCTTTGCTGTAACCTGTATCTCTTTACTACATATATTTGAAGAACATTTGTTGGTGTATTTAATATTCACAACTTGAAAATACAATTTTTATGTTTAATTCAAATACAGAATGTAAATATAAAACTTGGGGAGACTATAAAAAACAATTTAATATTGAAGTTTTATGAAACATATAGTATTAGTGAGCATGGGAAAGAGAATTAATAACCTTTGCACTGAGATGTTTAACTTAAAGAAATGAACAATAGCATATTTACGCTTGTCATAGAATATTTAAATTATATATTTACCTTTTTATAGGCTACATGGAAACATGTAAAAGAGTTCTGTCCTCTTTTTTTAAGCTATGCATAGATTATTCAAGTGACTTAAATTTGAGTGCTAACACCCACAGAACTGAGATTTCAAATGCGCCTGATGGTGCAGCGAACTCGGTTTGGATGAAACAATGAGTCCAGATGCAAATGCACAGCTACAGCAGCTGCGATTTCACTGCGGACATATTGCTGATCTGCTTTAAAATAATCAAGCCTGGAGCCTAGTGCTCATAAATTAATTATGTTTGGAACCCTTAAAGAGACAAAAAGAAAACCCAAAAGAAAACCAAAATGAAACAAACAAACAAAAAAATGGCTTGTTCTACACCATGATCTCTTCTAAACTGGAAAATTATAGATAAAATACTAACTCAGAGAATTAGGATGATATTTAGATCATATGTAGATTACAAAGAAATTAATAGTATTACAATAAAGCCCACTGAATAAAATATATTTGGGTCACTCCAGGTATTCTGCGTTTATTAGTACACCCTGAGAAACAGAGATCATTAAAATGCAACATTCCATATAAGGGGAACAAAAGGGTAACAGGACACATTCCCATGGAACACAAATATGTTCCAGTACATAGCTGAACACTAAAATGAAAACTATGTAAATTCAGGAAGGGGACATTTATTAAAAATGCTTTTGGTATTGATGGGACATACTTATAAAGGTCCAAGTCGGACAGGATTGGGGTCAACAGTAATGAGGAAGGAGAGTCACTCCGGCTATGCCACATAATTACAGCCCTCATACATAATGATAATTACACTGTAAAACTTCTGGCCAAGATGAACTTGCCTGAAAGCAGCAGCTCCCTGACTTCCTATTTAAGGGGACAAATGGGCTACCAGTGATACACAGAGTTCTGATGTTGCTAGAGGAGGGAACTGTCTTGTCTTTCACTGTCTCCTTCCTTGTATGAAGAAAAGTATCTCTAGCAGCCTTATAAATTTGAAATAGGTTATAGTCCTCCTTGAAATGCTTTTACTGTCTCTGTGTAAACATATCGAGGATTGTATATTATGATCGCGTCTCTGCTTAGATTACATGTTTTAATGTTATCTATGAGAAAGTTCTGAACTTTTTTCCATTAACTCATATCTCATATAATAGATATTTTATTCAAGACTAATCTGTTGATATTATTAAATTATTATTATTAAATTGTGAAGTCATTGATAGATTAGCTCTTTTAAATTATAATAAATTAATAATAATAATGACAAAAACAGCCATTTCCATTTATCTCGTTTAATTTTTACAACCACACTATGCATTCTCAGAAATGTCCCAGCTATTGTCAGGAAAAGTGAAGCACCTTGCTAAAATTTACAGCGCTCACAAGCTACAAGGCCAGTAGAAAAATGTAGGCTCATTCAGACGTATGGGCTGCTATACTTGCTGTACTTCATGGTCTCTCCTTTCCTGCTAAATTATGCTTTTAAAAAATATATATTTAACCCTTTTATCTCATTTATAAAACACTCAGTTCTTCCTATTTATATTTTGGACACAAGTGTGCAAGCTTAAAATAATTAAGCTTTCTTTGTCCAGCAAGCCAAAAAAAAAAAGAAAGAAAGAAAAATCTGGTAAGACAAAAAATATAAGCTCTTTCTCAGTTCCCTTCTCATTGTACCAGTAATGTAGGGGAAAGATCTAAGTTTTTATATCTATGGAAAACAAATAACATTTTGGGAGATAAAAAAAGAACAATGTATTTTTATTTCCCACTGCAATCATGATTTCTTGTATATTTCCATCTCTAAACCTACATTCCATGGAAAAAATGAGGCTACTGACTCTCTGAGTTCAAAGTAGATTCTCTAAAATCTTTTACAAGTGTTTCGAAAGCCACTTTTTTTGCCTTTTTTTTTTTTTAGAAAGAAAAAGACTTCTAAAATTTTGTAATTAAACTAAAATTTTAAGGGACCAATCCGGTGGACTAAATAATTGAGTTTTATATTACACCAGTATGGAAAAGAGGGAAGTCAGATAATATGCCAGTGTTCTTGTTATCAGCTCAAAACCCTCACTGCCATCACCCTTCCCAAAGACTGAACTTTGGCATAGAGGTGCTTAAAAACATTTACATTAATACCAACTGAGTCAAAGTTAATTGAAGATAGTTGCCTGCTTTTTCAGGCATAATGGGGGGAAACGTACATATCCTTGGAGATTCCCAGCTTTTGGATATGAATCATAACAAAATCATTTAAGAAGTTTTATAGTTGAATGGGAACCAGCTTGATAAATGAACTCAAGGGAGGATTCCTGGCTCACTTTACCACGAGGTTAACAGACAAGTTCTTCATGTGTTCTCCTGAACCTTGGTGAGAGAATGTCCTGTTGCTAAGAGGAACAGTAAACTAGTGGATGTCTGACATGAAAGTAAATAGACCCCTGAGTGTGAGCAGTATTTCACTAGCAGCCTCTAGTCGAGTTCTCAGAAGTATTCAATTGTGCGTACCATGAAAACACTCAAAAAGACAGATGGCACCTCAGTGGCCACCCACTCAATGTGGAAAGGAGTTGAGGCCCCCGCCTTGCCCTTCCACACATGGCTAGGTAAGGTTTAGCCATACATTCTGATGTCACTTTGTAGAGGAACAAAGGAAAGGAGACAAAATATAATAGGCTTAATAATTCAAGACACAGAATTTTTAAAAAAATACCTCTTTAAGTTATTGACTCAAGCTCTTTCATCAGCTTAAACACAGTTTTTTGTTTGTTTTTCTTTTTTTCTACTATCGAATGAGTTGGATGGACTGACTCAAATCATTTTAATTTTACAACCTCTTTTCTTAAAGCCCCTCAAGATGGATTGTAGATCTATAACAATTCCTTCATCAGTTCACCCTCCCACTTTCCTAAATGGCTACTTCATACTTTTTTCTCTCTCCTTAAACCTCAAAAAACCCACGAGTAACTCCAAGTTTTGCTTTCACTTCATTGAAAATGTAGGAAGGATGAGTAGAAAGTCCATACTTTGCCTGCTAAGTGATATTATTGTTTTCATGCCAGCCTCTTCATCCCAAAGTCTATGCTGTAAACATCCCAAAGTCTATGCTGTAAACAGCAACCTAAGTGATGAATATATCAGTCAGATCATGACACTCCCCTAATGCTTTGCCATTGCATTTAAGATTCAATCTAAACTTGTTTCCAAAGTTTATGGTGTTATATAAGATCTTGCCTAAGAAAACCTATACAACCTAAGCTCTAGTCTTTCTACTCTCTCACTATATCTTAGGCATTCTGTCCTTTTAATTCCCCCAAATGTATGAGCTTGTTCCAATGCCTTGTATGTTACAGTTACTATTTCTTCTACCAAGAATATGTTTTCTACAAAAGATCATAATATTCATGTAACTTATTCAGACAACATTTCTCTGAAGTAGCCTCATTGTCATTACTCTGTAGTTCACATATCCTGGTTTATTTTTTTTAGCTATTACTTATTACTATCTTGCTAATTTCTCTACTGCCAGCACATAGAACAGTTTTTGACACACATGAAATGTCTTAATGAATAGTTTTTAATGAAAACATAAATCAATTAATTTATTACAAAAGGATTAATACTATATGATAGTTATCTTATTATAAGTAAATAAATTAAGGAGGTGATGTAAATAATATCATTGAATTAAAAACCTTAGATAAATATAATTTGTTATTTTTAATGGTTTTTTGTAAATGATCAGTTTAGTTGCACAAGATGACCCAGGTGAGAAAAAAGAAAAAGAAAAACTATGGCTTTGATCCTCATGTAGTTCAATTTTTTCCCCTTATTTTGCAGTTATAGAATTTTTCATGCCCTAATTAGCCATTTTGCAAATATTTTATTGTGTTCACATTTAGCTGGAACACTACTAAGCTGTTCCCAGTAATAGAAAACTTCCCAATTGTCTGGTCAGTAATATCACCATTATAATTTTATCTGCTAATGGATAGTTCTCAGGAATATGAGGAATTTACAAGGTTTCATTTTACCATTTACCTAGCCAATCACAATGGCTCCATTTCGAATATTGTTTGAACAGAAGAGAGAGTTCTTGTTAAAAATAATCAGAAAAAAAGCAATCCAGTCTCTATTGATTTCAGATCAATCTACTAGAAGGAGGTGTTTTTTCTACTGAATTTTGGCATAGCAGCTTCCTGCAGAAGTTGGAATTTTTGAAATAATATGGAGAAAAGAAGAAGAAAGAAATCGTATAATGTTTAAAGCCGTAAAGAGGTCTTCTGCAAGGTTACTAAAACTCAGGTGAAATTCCAGTTGGGTCTCTTTTGTTCTGTTTACCACAATGTCGGAAATTGAACTTGGCAGATAAGAGCCCTTTTGCCCTCTGAACAACTGTGGCTTGGATCCATTCTTTATACAAAAAAAAAAAAAAAAAAAAAAACCCGAAAAAACCCCAGAAAATATCTTCAAAGCACATAATTCAAGTCTGGAAACCGTGTTGATGCCAAACAATTGTTTTTGAAAAGACCTCATGTTCCAAATAACTGCAATTTAACTGTGCATTCAGTGCTCGGCAATGGCAAATAAATTGTAGATCTTTCTGTTTTACTTTAAATGTTATTATTCAGCCCAATTTTATTCACATTCACTGCAGCTTTACCAGTCTACACAATTGCTGTTCATGGATTAATGAGAGCTTTTCCTTTTTCCCCAAGAGAATGCTATGTTGACTTTCTAAAGCTGTTTTTAAAAGCAAAAGGAGATGATAATATCTTCAAATGCATATACGAATCACATCATTCATAAATGTAACTTCAAAACAACATCAGATATGATCCAATTTTAGCTTAGCATGTACACAGTTAATGCTGGCCAGTGATCTTTTTAGAACACTTGAGGGGTAGTATTAATTATGTATATTGCTTACACCTGTGGAAAATCAGCCTGCCCTTCTGGAGCTAATAAGAAAATTAAATGTTAAATTCAGACTGCATTAGAGAGCTTTTTCAGTTATGCCTGCCATCTTTTGCTTAAGAGTGTTCAAATTCGGTCCTGCTCATTTTCATGCAGATTACCATGTATTTTATGAGTCAGACTAAAAAAGAATGCTTTTTTGAAACCCTGCAGCTGCTGGTCTATATTACATAGTCAGGAGAAGGGATGAGGGAACTGCTGTCCTGTTAACTGTGAAAATATGACATAAAATCTATTGCAAAGCTACTGAGAAAAAAGGTGATATTTCCCAGCCTCTCAAGAATAGTGGTTTTCTGAAGAAGGAAAAGATTCTCACTGCATTTCTCAGTGTTTCATACATGGTTTTTAATTTTTTCCTGTTGGTATTCATTTTGGGAAATATTTTCCGTAAGAAGTAGTATAATGTAGAAGCTTGGAGTCTAGTTTCTGAATGTAGGGGTTTTGTGTTCATATCCCTTGTGCTGTTTACCAGCTACATAGGCCCAAGGAGTTTACTCAGTCTCTCTAGATAGCAGCTGGCTCCTCTCTAAGAAGAGGTTGATAAAAATATTAAATTGATAAATACCTAGAAGGCAAGGAATAGGCTCTAATGAATGCTAGCCATTATTTTTATACATGTTTTGCTGAGTGTTTGACTCAAGTTAATTTTCATTAAAGTTAGTCACCATTCGTGGTCTCGCATAATCCCCTAGATATGTATTTTCCTTCCTAACAAATTATCTAATATCCCTACAGGACAAAATCCAGTTTCTATATAATCTTTGCTCCTATGGAAAAAAAAAATGAGGTCAGACCTAAACTTGTCCTAATTAAAATGGCATAGATCTAAATAGTTTATACACAAGTTAAAATTTTCAGTAAATAGTACACTTGCTAACAGAAAATAGTATTTCTAAAAGAACAAAATATATAAAGCAAGCATTTTTTTCTTGGGGGTCAGAAGACCTCAAAAATACAAGTAAAATAAGTCTTCACATAATGACCTTGATAGGTTCAGTGACTTTAAGTAAAATGATGTATAAAGAAGCCAATTTTACCATGTGCTAATTGTGTAAACAAGAGTTAAGCTCCTACAGCATCTCAACAACGTTATAACAAAATGACTTTGAACAAAACCAGATTATTCAAGGCTATGTTGTTATGTTTATAAATTCATAGAAGGTATATAGGAAGTTTATACATCACACTGATATTGGGGATCACCTCTGGAAAGGAAATGAAGATTTGGGGTGATAGTCAAACAAGATTTGATTCTAAACAGTATGACTTATATTTTAAACAAGCATTTCTTATGTAATTAAAATAATTTTTAAAAAGCATATACACACACACATACACCTTGGTTTTTAATTTGCCTTTCTCAAAAGTAATTTGAAGTAGCTTATCAAATAATGACACTGTCAAAGAAAAAAGAAACATAAAAATAGTAAATAGTTAAGAGCTTCTCAGTAGCTATTTCAAAAAATAGAAGCAATTATGGTGTCATGAGTTCTCATTGTTGTATAAAAGAATATTTATTAGTTCATTAAGTATTGTCCTGACATAGATTATAGGGAGAATTTATCATGTAGGTTCTATGTTTCCTCAAATATTTTACTTTTCAACATAATCTTACAAAATCACAGATATTTTATAACAAGCAATATTGTCTTTAGTGATCTTCTCTAAAGCTGACAAATGAAATTAAAAAGTAGTATGAATAAAATTATAATCATTTATATATTCTACTATTAACTGAGTTTTATGTATGAAGAAACTGAGGCATAGAAATTTTAACTAAGTTACCTAAATCAAACAGCTAGTAATTGGTGGAGCTGTAGAAATAAACAAGGACCACACAAATGAAAACAAACCTAGTCAACTGCCGTCACTTGTGTTTAGAAGAGACTCAAATACAAGCAGGTGAGTGAGAAAACTATTTTTAAAAAAGAAGGTTTTAAGGATGCTCTGATTGGAGGTTTCTAGTATGGGGAGGCTGGAAGTAGGCTAACTAGGTGCAAGATGTTTTATGTGATTGGTTTAGGCAGCATATTTGGCTTTCTCTGTTGATCATTAGTTGGAAGTGAGGCCAAAGGGAAGAAGCTAACAGCCATTGGCCAAGTCCTAATCATTCTGGGCTGAGTACTTCAGAAGTTGTAGTCTGGCTTCCTGATCTGGTTAACTGCAGAAGTTATGGTCCTGATTTCTCACCCAGTTGCTGCAGAGACTGTGAGTTGGAGTTTGTTTTTTTTATACATGGTCAAGCAATTGACCATTGGTATATTCAGTTTCTCAGAGCCAAAACTAAAACCCAGATTTAGTCTAAAATAAAATCCCACTCTTAAATAAAATCAGTTGTATATTTTGCCTTAATGAGTGAAATTAACAGGACTATTCCTTGCTCATTGATGATGTATGTTAGTGGTTCTTAAAGAGAAATCTGGGATCCGTATCAACCTTACATAACAACTTGTTAGAAATGTGAATTATGCGGCCCTATCCCAGACCTACTGAAACAGAAATGATCTAGATATACAATACACTTTTAGAATCACAGATGCGTGTATCAAATTGAATTAAAAGTAAATACGAGATTAGTGGGCTTTATGCAGATTATGTCATGACTTAAAAAATTACTTGTAAATTTCTACAAAAAGTATAAAGAAACAAACATGACAGTATTGCACGATGTACTCTCACTTTAACTAACTGTTTTGCGGCTTTTAAAGTTGTTCAAAACTATTAGTAGGTGGTAGAGATAGAAGTGGAAATTGTCTGCAATTGAAGCATCCATTAAAAGGAGGTCAAATTACCTTGATAATGACTGTCATTGCTCCTTGCAGAGGAGTGTGTCCTTTGATGCCTCTTTTTAGTCTGAATGAAGATGATGAAATTAAGTTGACTTATATTAATCCATTTCCTCTAACACATACTTCACTTTTTTCTAAGTTGGTGCTCTTTAACTATCTATTTACAATGCTTCACAACTATTTCACTATTTGTCTAAAATGTCGATAAATGCCTCCCAGGAGTGTCCAACCTGTGGCTCATTGACCGCCTGCAGCCCAGGATGGCTATGAATGCGGCCCAACACAAAATTGTATTTACTTAAAGCTTTATGAGATTTTTTTGTGATTACGTGTCATAATATATATAATGTGTGGTCCAAGACAACTCTTCTTCTTCCGTTGTGGCTCAGAGATGTCAAAAGTTTGGACAACCCTGCTGGGCTTAAACTCAACTGAAATATACATGAAAGTGATAAAATCGGGCAATCTGAGAGTTCTCCACATCATTATTGCATCAGAAACTTCAAATGGAACTAATAACACCTGGAACCACTTTGACATGGGAATTTGTCATGGGTCTGAAATCTTTTTCACAAAATATCAATAGGGTTTTTAATCAGAATCTCATACACTTTTCCAAGGGGGAAAAAAAAGCCCAAACCAAACAAAAACAAACAAACAAAAAAACAACAGATGTCTGTAATGTGTTCTGAATAACATGACACATATATAATGAAACTCTTAGTTAGTATGAAAATGCCAAGCAAAAAAGTTAAAACTTTTTGCTTTCAAGTGGGTGAAATGACTAGATCCATGTGGAAAATGTCTATTCAGCATCATATTAACTATAAATACGCTGAGATTTCATGTCACAAATTCAAGCGAAATACGACTATACTGAAACATTTAGTGTTTTTCCTAAAGCAGTCAATTTTAATAAATGAATGCTAAGTCTCCACTATTGAGTTTATATGTAATTAAGTGTCAGTTAATTTGAATGATAGAATTGTATAAATTATGTAAGTTGTGCAATCATAAATAATGACTACACATCTGCATTTTTAAAAGTTAAGCTTTTTGGCAATATCCATATAAGTGCATGTATGATTTAGTGATTAATGAAGCCAAAGTATATAATTTACATCTTCTATGATCCCATTATTTAAGTTTAAGTTTGGAAAAAGAAGTTGCCTCCTAATAAATTTCTAATGACTTAAAGAGGTAATTTGTCTTTTAAGTTTCTTCTCCCAAATGTTTCCAGAATTTAAAAGGATTTATAAACATTTATTAAAAACAAAGAGAACCAAATTATAAAATGGCCTCTATGCCCCCGCTGGTGTAGTTCAGCGGATTGAGCATTGGCCTATGAACCAAAGGTCACTGGTTCGATTCCCCAGTCACAGCACATTCCTGGGTTGAAGGCCAGGTCCCCAGTAGGGGGCACCGGAGAGGCAACCACATATTGATGTTTCTCTCCCTCTCTTTCTCCCTCCCTTCCCCTCTGTCTAAAAATAAAATAAATAAATTCTTTTTAAAAAATGGCCTATAGATTAGTTTCAACTTGTGTAGAATCTGTTTATTTATTTAGACTAAACTGTTTTCCTTACAATGGATTTTATGTATAATCATCAAATCAGAATAAGTCTTTTTCCATTGAATCTTAATTCCTCTGATATTACTACTTTAGGTGAATTATTATTGAAATTAACTTAAATATCAGGAAAACTTGATTACTTTCAATATGTAAGATATTCATATAAAATCAGTGGCTCGTAATTGCTGGCAGTATATGAGATTCACTTGAGAACATTCTAAATATTTGCTGGCCTTCATTCACAGATACCGATTTAATTATTCTAGGTAGTGTTTTGGTTATTAGAATTTATTGAAAACCTCCCAGATAATTCTAATCTGCAGTCAGGGTTGAAAACCCCTCTTCTGCTATCGTGGGTCTCAGATGTGAGTATGCATCAGAGTCAGAGGTTAAAACACAGGCTGCTGAGCTCCATTCCCGGAGTTCAGTGTCGGTGAGTGTGGACTGGCTGGAAAATTTGCATTTCTAATAAGATAGCCAGCTGCAGCCCAAGAACCACTGAGAGCTATAGATTAGATATGTAGATAGAGCTGTTAGCATAAACCCAGGTTTTCAAATAATTTAAAGTGCAATAATTTTTCTGAATAAGGAGTTAGCAAACTACAGTTCAGCACTGGCAGCCTATTTTTAGGAGAAACTTAACTAGGTTTGTGGAGAGGAAGACCCTAGATTTAATATGGGACATGATGAGTTTTAGCTGCCTTTGAGGTATCCAATATGTCAAAAGGCAGCTGGCTATGAAGTTCTGAAATTCAGCTATGTGGTGTTATCTTCATGATTACTGGCTTTTGTTTTCTTATCATTTTATGAATACTGCTGTTTGTTGTGTTGGCTATTTGGTGTATATTATCTACTTCCTCTTAGCAAAGGTCTTTGCACATGCCATTCGCTCTGCTTAAAATATTCCCCCCATTCCTTCCATTCCTTTCATCTAACTAACCCCAACCCATTCTTTCTTTTTTCTTTTAATTGGGTCTATTTTTATTTAAAGTGACAAAAATTCCTAAGGAAATAAGACTCTCTCTTAACAGAAAAATCTGTGAACATGTATAACAGGAATAAATTAAAGTTTTTATATCATAGTACTTTTGATGCAATTTTTTATTGTTGTTCAGTTACAGTTGTCCGACCTTTGTCCCCATTGCTCACCCCTGCCTCAACCCCCGGCGCCACTCCCACAGTCAATCCCACTCCCCCATTGTCCATGTGCATGGGTCCTCTATTCATGTTCCTTGACTTGCCATTCTGAAAATACCAAGTCAGGTCTCACTTTCTTGGGAAAGTTTTCTTTGATCTTGGTGATTACTATATGCCTACTGTAGACTCATACAGTAATTTACCTTTAGCCCTTGCCATCACTATATTTTTAGATTTGTTTAAATAATTATTTATATATCTGTCTCCCCTCTAAAACTGTAATGTGAGCAGGAGCTATGTTTTTTATATTATTACATAGAACCTTGCAAGTGCTTGTCACGTAGCATATGTTCACAAGTAATTTTTTAATAAAATGAGTTAATAGACAAACATAAGCTTAAAAACTCGTTTGTGCTACATATGTACAAACTGATCTCTCCACCTAAAAGTCATAGAATCATGCTACATTCAAAATTAATAGGCAAAATAAAAAAGACAAACTCATATACTCTAAGTATATATGCATTCATTTAAAATTACACTCCCAAGACAATTTTTTTAGAAAATATACACTGTTCCCTCACACTTTTCCAACATAAGACAATACTTGTTAGTTTAAGTGAATAAAGCAGAGAGCAAAATCTTTATTTGAAAAAATGTAAACTGTATATAAATATGACTAGAAGGAAGTAAAACCAAATGGCTAGCAAAAATTTCATTTGGTCTGATGTATTTATTTAGTCCGCTACAACATGGCTGAATGTTGAGAACAATATGCTAAGTGAAATTAGCAGTAACAAAACAACTATTGTATGATTCCATTTACATGAGTTAAACTAGAAGAGTCAAATTCATAAGACAGGCTGGGCATGGGGAGACTAAGGAGTCATGTAATGGTCATAGAGCTTCGGTTTTGCCAGAGTCCTGGAGATGGCTGCCACAACAATGTGAACATAGGTAACACTACTGAGTGGTACACTTGACAGTGCTTAAGATGGTAACATTTACGTTAGGTGTATTTTATCATATTTTAAAAAGAAATTGCATTTTGATGATGGAGTTATTGTTTCCTTCATTTTTAAACATTAAACCAGCTCATTTTCCATTTAGTGTAAGTAAAAAAATATTAGCTATTAAAAGTTTAAAAAAACAACAACAACAAAGAGGCAAAGGTGGGGACACATCTGAGTTATATGCATGTATTCTTGATTATTTGAAAGAGCTTTAAAACTTAAAGGAGTACAGTCTTGGCTGGCATGGCTCAGTTGGTTGGATGTCTTTCTGCAAACTAAAAGGTTGCCAGTTAGATTTCTAGTCAAGGCACATGCCTGGGTTGTGGGATCTGTGCTCTGCCTCTGTTGGGGTACCTGTAGAAGGCTGAAGGCAGCTAACCAACAGCTAATCAGTGTTTCTCCTTCACATCAATATTCCCCCTTCCCCTGTGTCTAAAATACATTTTTTTATTGTTGTTCAATTACAGTTGTCCCCATTTTTCCTATTACTCTCCTCTGTCCTGCGCATCCCTCATCTTCCACATTCAATCCTCCTCCCACACACTCCATTGTCTTTGTCCATGGGTCATTATACAAGTTTCTTGACCCTTCCCCTTCTTTCCCTGTTATTTCCCTCCCTCCTCCCCTCTGGTCACTGCCAGTTTGTTCTTTATTTCCAAAATAAAATTAAAGAAATAAAAAAGTTGAAGGAGTACAAATGATATTTGATGAATATAAAGAAATGTAGATAGGCAATAAAGGTCTGATTATTAAGTCTTTGGAAGTACAAGTGAAATTCCTTCCAGATTTATCCCTTGGGCTATCATGTAAAAGTATGTGATTGTAAGAATAAATTACTCTGACCAGATATTTCTTCTGATTTTGACAATTATCCCTAGAGAAATGGCCTATAGGGAAATAATCTTCTCTACTGATACTTCTTCAAAATGGAGCTTTGAAAAAATATGGGCAGTCCTTGATTTCAAATTTCCAAATATTACTATGCCAATTAAAGAATATACTTCAAATATAAAGTTCATGATGAAGTCCAGTTGATCCTAGATAACTTAAGGAAGAAATACACAAACCCAGGAGAAATATATGTGCTATTTCATACTTGAGAAGCTCCAGCATTTGTCAGGCTACCGGCAACATCCCCCAAAATAAGTCTCTAAATGTACAATTTTGTGGTTTAGAAATTTATCACTTGATGAACCCAGCTGAAAAACAATATTTAAATTCACCTCTACCAAAATTTTTTTGCTAGAGGACTTTCATCCTTGAATCGCACCGTATGTGAAAGAAATAGAGATAGTTAATTTTGGAGACAACAGATATGTTTTAATGGGGCATTTTTTAAGCCTGAAAGAAGAAACAAGGGGCAGAAGCGGAGCTTAAATCATGGAATGAATCCCAGTTCACTGAAAAATGTGTTTTAGAAATTAAATATTTTACCCCTCAAATATATCCAATTACCTTGTACAATATGAAGGCTGTGGAGTTCAATTCACTATAAACAGATGCTTATACCACCACCTTTCCTTGCATGGAAAAATACAAGTTAACTTGAGGTAAACTTTTCCAAATACAAGGTTAAGTAATTATCATTCTTTCCTGCAAAAATTGAGGGGTTAAATAAATTGAAGTATCAACTCATAAGCTGAGTACATTTGAAGGAGACAGAATAATTAGTGTTTTTTGATTAATGAGAACCTAGTATAAAATATAAGTTATTTCAGCTTTGTAGTATCCGAAGAAAATTAGGAATAAAGGTGAGGATTAGCATGGCAAAAAATAATTTTAACTTGATAGTCTCTGTGAAGAGTTTAACTTTAGAAGCTTTATAGAGGTTAACTGATGAAGACAGGAAGAATACAGAAAACAAGGCTCTCAAGTATCTCAGGGGGGATTGTAAAGGCTCCAATGGGAACTTGAGGGATGGAAATTATTTCTCTTTCCCTAGGTGATATAGGGATGTCAGTACTTGTCAGGACCCCAAATGCACCTTATCCTCCCTCATTTGATAAGAGAACTAGAGAATGACTTTTGTCTTAGGCAACATCTTCACTGGTTGAGCTTTTATACTATACTAGGCACTAGAGTTAAAAAGTGATCTCCAGGGAGATTATTGGTTAGAACCATAGGCAGCCACAACAAACAACTAAATGTGATGCTGATCTTTATGAACACAAAAAGGAATTGGGAAAGACTAGACATCATAGAAAACTTTTGAAGTCCTTCTTTATGAAAAGATAAATTTTTTTGTTTTGATATCAGATTTATTCTAAAGGCAGATTCATTTTAAGATATTTAAGATTTATATATTTACTTTTTTTTTTCCTCAGAGAAGTCCCCCCTGGATGTAAATCCTAAACAGAAACTTTGTTTCCTTTCTTTTCTTTCATCTAAATATTCAGTAACCAAATCCTCTATGGTTTTCATACACAAAATTCTTTTGCTTCGATACCTCCTGTCATATCAAGAGAAATATTCCAATATACACAAAAGTAGACCTTTCCTTCTTGGATTTATTTCATATTTACTCAGATTAGTCTTCCTTAAGCACCACTTAAATTTTTTTTTAATTTTCTGCTTAATAATTTCCTGTGTTCCTATATTTTTGAGGTTTTTCCAGAAACTGTCCCTAACTCTGCTTTCTAATGAACCATGTCTTAGTCAGGCATCATTGCCCGCCTCTCAAGGACAACCACTGTCTTGACTTGTGCAATTATAGACTAAGGGTGTCTACTCCTAAATTTGATATAAATAGAATCATAAAAGGTGTCTGACTTGTTCCAAAGTATACATATGAGATTGATCTGCATTGGTGTATAACTATGCTTTGTTAATTTCCATTGTATATTGTATTTCATTGCACAAGATTATTTACCCGTTTTTCTATTAATTTGCATTGAGGCTATTATCTTTTGTTTAAAAATTTTGAATGAATTAAGATGTGTTTTAGGCCAATTAATAGAAGCATATAAATAATTTTAAATTGATTGTAACATTATACTAGGAAAAGTCACTAAATTAGGCAGACAAGAACAATTAGAGAAAATGTAATATCAACACTTTGCTTGGACAAGGCATTAACATTTTAATAGAGAGTATCAATCTTCTTTTTTTATTAGTGGAAATCCAGTCACCCTTAATTTATACAAAATCATTGGGTTCCACTTATCTCAATTTGTAGCTTTCAATTACTGCTCTTTGGTTGAAGTCCTCCTGTTACACACATAATGATCACACCAGCAGAAATTAAGCTAATAAGTTAAAATGTCTTCACATTTCTGGTGAAGAATGCAGTCGTTTGCTCAGATTAACATCAGTGAGGGTTTAACATTATATGAAAAATATAGATAGTTTTGAAAACATTTCAACTAAGCAGATATTCGATAGCCTTGAAAACTCCTAAAATCCTTGTGCTCGTAATATTTAGTCAAAGTGATTTAAAATTAATATAAAATTTTATTAGATGTTAAATTGTTGCATTATACAGACTTGGGGTCTTTTTCGTCTAATCTTTCAGAGAACTGGGTGTAGCTATAAAGTAATTTAATTTCAGTTCAGGTTTTGAAACACCAATTTTATGTACTCCCCCCCGAAAAAAAAAATTGCAATGCTAAACGAAACTACTTAATCCATATTTCTTGTTTGGAATATTGATTAAAAGTATATATAGTTTGCCTAGTGCTCATGATATTACAAGTGAACATAGATGCACAATATACACTTGTTGAATTTATGGAGAAGATGGTGAAATTGCAATGGAGGAAGTTTTTCATATGGAAATGACCAATAAATATAGTCTGTTGATAAACATAACATATTGAGACAATATTTTGTTAAGAAACAATGAGGTTGATCTAAATCTAGTGTCTTCTAACTAAAGTATTAGTTAAATAATAATGTAATGCCATGGGTAATGCACATAGTGCTTAGGAAATTGCAGATTGCTGCTGATTCTAAGGAAACGTCCAACCCCTTCTTCAACAGTAGCCCTCTAGCAGGGACTTTTAAATATGTGATTCCATTACCCGCACCATATCTTGGCTTGAAAATATCTAAGTAGCAGTAATAAAATATCAAGGAGTTCAAACTCCATGCAATCATTCTATTTGACCATAATAATATACCATGGAAGTTCATTGTGTGTGGTGCCAAGAATTATAATCAAACCTGTGTTTATTGGAATGGAATGTGGAGAGAATCAGCTTGTTTTTTGAAAAAGTGGAGTTTAAATGGAAATCACAATACAGTGAGGCTGATGACATGTGCACGGGTGAATTCAAAATTTGCATTTGGTCAGAAATACTATAGACTGGAATTCAGTGTCTGCTAATCAGTTTCCAATTGCTATAGTTTTTTTTGACTTCTTAATACAGTTCTTATGTTCAAGGTTTAAAGTCAAAAGAATTTCATCTTGAAGATTTTGAACAGATACTTAAAAATCTAAACACTGTGGCAAGACATTCTCTTTTGTATTGAGAGTTTCCCCATTTAAATTAATTTCTGGATTGTAGAACTCCACATTGAGAAATGAGGAGGCTATCAATAGAGTACTTTGTTTGCATGTGTGTGTCTGTGTTTTTTGTTTTTGCTTTTGTTTTAAATCAAAGATCCTCTATTAGTAGAATAAGGATCTCATTTAGGGTTCAGTGTTCTAAATAAGTTTGTGCCTTAAATTTGGTAATCTGCAATTGCCTCTCATTTAAGATGAAAGCTTATTTTCATTAAAATGGTTTAAGAGGTATAACAATGTAATAGTTATATGAAAAGTTTGGAATCAAAACTATTTTAATGTAACCAAATCATACACCATATGTCTTCCTTTATTCTAGGACATCACATAGACCCACTTCCCACTCTCTTCAGTAAAATTAAATATGAATCTAACCAACAAATTTTAGAAATAAAATTTTGGGCTTATAATTTTGAAATATTTCTTGCATTTTCAAACATCTGAGGAATTTAATCATGAAACTTTCAAAGTAATATTTCAAATAATGTTCTTTCTCTTTCATTATTTTAATGCCCTATTTGACTTCCTAAATCGTCTATATCTAAAATATATTATAAAAACCAATTTAGCTCTTCCTAATTATGAAAAAATATTTTCAAAATAGGTTCACACTTCAACTTCCAAAAGCAGAAGAGAGTCTAGACCACATAGCAAGTTACTAAAATTCTGCAATAGATCATTTTGTTACAGGTAACTTCAATACACCCAAAATCCACCTTGCTTAAGTTAAAAGTTCCTATCTGCTTATTCTGATTAACAATTTTTGTGTTTAAATCTTCTATAATCATAGCATGTTGATCAGACTACTATTCAGCTTTAATTTTTATCTCTGTGCCCATCTGAGATTAAAATACTGTATCGCTTATCACTTTCAATTTGCTCACAGAAAATTATTATTTTTTAAATCAAGCATACATTTCTCCTTTCAGAATTTTCAAAAACCCTAATAAATTTATACTTAGAAAGTAAATGCTAATAATCACGTCTTATATGAAAGAAAACCACGTCCTAGAACTATGCATTACTTCCCCTTTACTATCAGATCTATCCTCCTTTGGTTTCAAACAAGCATACAAATTCCAGTGTACCCTAACCAACCGGCAGCTGTTGCTAGCTGCGGTGCCCTATACCCCAGACCTTCATATGATTGTCCACTTGCTTATGGGTCCCTGCTCCCATTATACCTCCCCAGGAAGGTCATCTCCCAACACACAAACTAAAGACGCTCTAGAAGTCACTTTCTGTCCTGTTACCTCACTCAATTCCTGATCATATTTGAATCTCCATTAGTTAGTTTGCATATTTACCTGACCCACTCCTCCTCATCCCTCACCCTCATCCCTCCACAGCTTCTGCCACATGCACACACCAGAATGTAATCTCCACTGGAGCAGGAATCTTGCTGTGTTCTTCCCCAGCTATGTTGCTGGTCTTCAGAATAATGCCTGACAATTAAAGAGTACTTAATAAATATTTTTGAGTTAATTTATAAATAAAAAAAAATGAATAAGGTAGAGAGTTGCCATAAATAAGGCTGTAGAAGTAAGTAGAGGCCTCATCATTACGAACAATGTCAGTGCGTTTGGAATATATTCTAAAACGAATCAGCCACCAGGGCTTTCCTCTGAGAGCTATGTGGTCAAACTATCAATTTTCACTTAGCAATCTGTATTTGTTTCTTAAAGTAGCTTTTATGAGTGTATGGTAGCATCATCTTTTTTAGGTCTGCTTTTATATTTGCTTCTCAATATCTAGTTATCTTTCCTAGTTCATGGTAAGATGCATAAATGTACGTGCTCTGAACTTGACACTTGTGTCTATCATAATCCTCCTATAGAGTAAGGACTACTGAATAATTTTTGTGACTAGGTTATTGAGAATTCATCTATCCATTCAAAAAAATATTCATTTAACAGCTATTTTTTAAAATGCCTATACTGAATGAAATAGATAATTTTTATGTGTTCTTTCTCAAAAATTCTGTGTGGGAGCTGATAGAGATTTCCATTAGTCACTCAGGCATGTAGAATAGATTATTCTCCTGCCCCAGCTTTATATAAAATATCCTAATTGATCTGCAATTTAGAAAAAGGAATAAATTTGTGTATGGTCTATCACCTATAAACCATATCAAACATCAGACCTTGAAACATGACCTCCGTGGCCTTCTCACCTTGGGAATAGATTTGGGTGCCCAGAGAGCCATTACTCAATACTATAGTGGATTTGAAAGTGTCTTAGTATTCACTGAGCCAAAGTCATTACCATCAGAATGTGGAAATGAACCTAATGGCAATGACTACAAATGATTAAATTATAAGGACAGTGTAAATTAAGAGTGCCTTTCTCTCAATTGTAATCTCAGTTTTACCAAGCTTAGCAGTGTGCGTTGTTACCTTCTGAATCTTCACAAATTGCCATTTATTCAAGGGGAAAATGTCCTTTTAATTAATATTTTATATGATTCCATTTCCTTTTTCTCTTAGCACACCTATTTTACTTCTCTCTAAATTGTTTTTAAAATTTTCCCAGGAGTTTACAATATACATTTACATATAACCTAAGTTCACTATCAAATAACACTCTACCACTTAACAGATAGCACAGCTACCTTGTAACAGTGTTCTCAACTCCTGCCTTCCAGCCCTTATTATAATGCTATTATTTGTTTCACTTCCAATAAGTTATGATCACCCAATTAATTGTTGCTGTTATTTTGAGCAGTTTTCTGTTAGATCAACTGAGATAAGAAAAATAAAGTATTTTATTTTACCTGCATTGTGTTCATTCTCTGAAAATGTTCCTTTCTGTATGTAGCTCTAAATTTCAGACCTGTATCAATTTACCTTCTGTCTGAAGGATTTATTTTGTGTTTTTTTTCTTTTTTATTGAATTTATAGGAGTGACATTAGTTAATAAAATTGTATAGGCTTCAGATGTTTCCTTCTGTGACAGAAGGAAATTCTGTGACAGAAGGAAATCTTACCCACTGTGACAGCATGGATAGACCTAGAGAGCATTACGCTAAGTGAAATTAGCCAGTCAGAGAAAGACAACCACCATATGATATCACTCATGTGTGGAATCTAATGAATAAAATAAACTAACAAACAAAATAGAAACAGAATCATAGACAGAGAACAGACTGACAGCTGTCAGAGGGGAGCGGTATTGTGGGGCTAGGAGAAAAATGTGAAGAGATTAAGCAAAAACAAAACAAAACAAAACAAAAAACTCATAGACATAGACAATGGTGTGGTGATTGCCTGAAGAATTTCTTTTTAACATTTCTTGTAAGTCAAGTTTACTGGCAACAAAATCCCTCAGGTTTTGTTTTTATTTTAAGAAAGCCTATATTTCTTCTTCGCTTTGGAAGAATAATTTTGCTAGATACAGAATTCTAGGCTGATGGTTTGTTTTATTTTTTTAAACATTTTAAATAATTCATTCTATTCTTGCTGGTGTGATTTGAAGAAAAAAAAATCCTATATAATTCTTACCCTTTTCCCAATACATGTAAGGTATTTTTATTCTCTAGCCTTTTTTATGGTTTTCCCTTTTTGTTGTTTTCTGCAATTTAAAATGTTTTATTTTAAAATTATAGTTTATATTAAATATTAGTTTTATTAGTTTTAGCTATACAGCGTAGGGGTTAGACAATCATATATACCTTACAAAGTGTCCTCCAATATTGCTGGTACTCACCTGACTCCGTTCCCTATACTGTACTTCACATCCCCATGATAAAACTGCATTAGACTCATAGACACAGAGAGATGGCTGCGAGAGGGAAGGAAGCTTGAGGGACTCAGTATAAAGGTAAAGGGGTTAAGAAGTACAAATTGGTAGTAACAAAATAGTCATGGGTTTTGGGGTTTTTTTTTTGCATTTTGAAAATGATATGCCTATGTGTAGATTTTTAAATATTTATCCTGCTTAATTTTCTCTGAGCTTTCTGTGTGTGTGGTTGGCATTTGTTATTAATTTTTGAAATTTTCAGTCATTACTTCAAATATTGCTTTCCTTTCTCTCTTCTCCCTCCATTTATAGCTGCCCTGCAATTCATGGGTATCATTTCCTTTCTTTTTAATTTTTTTTTTTTCATTTTACCTTAATATCTTTCTATTGACATATGTTCAATTTCACTGATTCTTTCCTGCGTTATGTCCAGTCTGTCAACTCTTGAGTCTGTCAAAAGCATTCTTCACTTCCTTTTGACCATTTCTTAGAGTTTCAATTTCTTTACTTGTATAACCCACATGTTCTTGAGCACTACTTGCTCCTTTCATCAGCACCCTTAGAATATTACCAATTTTAGTAATTCTGAAATCCTTGTCGGATAATCACAAACTCTGTGCCATGTATGAATCTGGTTCGGGTATTTGCTTTGTCTCTTTATACCATGATTTCCCCTGCCTTTTAGCAAGCTTTTCATTTTTTGTCGTTGTTGATAGCTGGTCATTATATAGTAATGGGAACTAAGATAAAAAGGCCTTACTTTTTAGTAAGTGGTTTTATTTTTAGCTAGTCAGGAATTAGGCTGTATTCAATATTTGCCGTAGCTGTAGGTGTCAGAGGCTTCAATTTCAAAAACAACTGTTTTTGTCTCTCCTGTTTTCTTTGTATTTACCTAAAAATTCCTTCTTACATAGAGTCTGTGATTTGCACCTTTTTTAGATATAATTCACTGTTACTATACTATAGTCTTATTGAAGTGGTGCTATGGTATTTAGGTAGAGAGGCATTCTATGAATAAATGCTTAAATCTCTGTTTTTAATGAGCCAGAGTCCTCTGGCTGTGACCTTTCAAAAAGTGTTTCTTAACTTTTTTTTTTTTTAATTACCTTTGTGAGACAGAAAGAAAAGAGAGGCCTTGAGCATTCCAACAGATCTTCTTTTAGGTCAGACATAGGTCCAGGAAAGTGATGTCCACCAAAGCAGGCCCTAGTCACAGAATGTTCTAGATATATTTCAAAAAGGTTACAAAAAAGGTTTCATGGACATGTTTCCAAATGGTTACATTCCCCTCTTTCTACCTAAGGCATGAGAAGATTTTACCGTGGTCCTTATTATGGGAATCTTCTATGGGATTCCTGCAAGTAACTCACCAGAGTGTGACTCTACCTGGCACTGTAAGACCAGGCTCCTACGTGATGATACTTATCAAGCTACTTTACACTCAGTATCCAGAAGTTCATCAGTTACTCTTTTGGTGTTCCACACAGTGGCTTCTGCTCCCAATAAAATGTGATTCTCTGTATTTGCCCATCTGTCAGTTGTTTCAGGCAACAGTTTCCTCTGTAGCCTCACTTCTATAGTCAGTGTAAGAAGAGTTCTTGACTTTATGTTGTTGTTTTTTTCTTGTTATGAGGATAGGAGTGACAGCTTCTAAACACATAATACATTAAAGTAGAAACTTGCCAATTCTTTTCTTTTAATCTTTATATTTTTAATATATCTCAAAAAATTGTGTTTACTTTGATTACTGGGTACATTTTTGTCTATTCTTGTACTGTGAGAGAGAAAAGAAAGAGAGAACTTCATTCCCTTTTTTACCCTAAACGGTCCTTTCCCTTATTGTGAAACTCTGGTGCGTGCACATTTTAATGCTGAGGCAGCACTATGAAATCGGGGTTACGGGCAGCTCTTTATCATTTCTTAAAAATATGAATGAACAGATGGCATTTTCTCTTTTCTACATTTCATAATTCATCAAAAAACAATTAAGAGCAAATGAGTCTTAACAAATAGCTGGCATGCTCATTTCTGTGATAGTTATTTTTATAAGAATGAGAGCTCATTATAACATGTTTAAAAAAAACTTTTAATGTTCATTTGGCATTGTAGATAAGCCCAGTGTTTTCATTTTCACAAAATTATAAAAATAGCCTCATGTTGATCTTTGGTTGTATTAAAACATAACTAATGTATAAAATATCAGCTTTTGGTTTAACACACAGAATAAACTATATGGCCTTTAAAACATCTTTGATGAATCAGTATGCCATGAAGCTAATAACACTTAAGCTTTAGCATATCTTCCTTTAATGCCTTCATTCTCAGTTCTGGCAGGGGCCTTAGTAATTTATTCACATGGTCACATGGCTGGGAAAAGGAGGCTTTAGCTTTTCATTTCATGGACTTCCCCACATGGCTGCATAAGTGTCCTTATGGTCCAGCAGCTGGTTTAACCAAGGGCATGTGATCTGAGAGACAGCAAGGAGGAAGTAAGTCACAGTGCCTTTTATATAACCTTGTTTCCAAGTCTCTGCTATCGTCACTCTATTTTAAGCATTGTAAGTGATTCACTACATGTGGCCCACACTCAAGGGAAAAGGAAGTAGGCACCATGTCTTGAATGGGAAGAATACCAAAGAATTTTAAACCACCATGCTTTGTATTAAAGCTCTCTTTTTTGATGGTTATTGTATTAGTTTCCCTGGGGTACCATAAAAAAAATAATTACTGCAAACTGGGTAGCTAAATACAACAAATTATTTTCTCACAGTTCTGGAATCTAGGCATCCAAAATCAAGGTTTAAGTAGTGGCACGCTCCTACTAAACATTCCATGAAAGAATCTTCTCTCGTCTCTTCCTTGCTTCACTTGGCTCCTGGCATTCCTTGACATGTACTTGTATCACCCCAATTTCTGCCCCTCTTTTCACATGGCTTTCTTCCCTCTGAGCCTGTCTGCTGTGCGTCTGCCTCCCCTTTCCTCACAAAGAAAATAGGAATTGAATATAGGACCCACTTTAACCCAGCATGACATCATCTAACGACTATATCTTCAAAGATCCTATGTAAATAGATCACATTTATAGGCACTAGGAGTTAGAACTTGAACATAACTTTTTAGGGAAGATAATGTAACCCACTAAAGATATCATACTTAACAGTATTTATTAGAATTCCTTCTTGTAGAGAACAACTATATATGTAATACAGAGTTTGTATATGACTATAACAGCTTATATAAAAAGAAAATTGATAGCCATTTCCAAACTTAACAACAATCATAAAAATTTACAGCTATACCAATAATGTGCTATGAAGTTAAAAAAAGTTTTCCGAACTGTCAAAATTCAAAAAGTTGATTAACATAGCCAGTGGAAATATGTTTTTCATACATTTTATAAGAAATATTATATTATAATTATCATGTGAGAACAAAGAGCACATAACAAAAAAATAAGGAAAAAGATTATAGAATTATGCCAAGTAGATAATTAATACAAAACTTTATGGTGGAATTTTTTTGGTTTTGTGATGTTGTGGTACTTGCAATATTTTATAATTTATAATTTGTTATTATTGATATTTTATTTCAAAATAAATATTCACTTTTGTGTCTAATTTTGTATTCATTATCTTATAAATCTAGGAGACCCAAAACGTGGACTGACTCCCCTTTGGGCACCTTGCTTAATGAACTTGGTTTTGTAGAATGTTTTAGGTGAAGGAGTACAAAATAATAGGAATTTAAAGATACTTTGCTTCACCAAACACTATTAAAAATTAGGTGAATGAATTCATGAACTAATAGAACAATATTACTATTAGGCAGTTTTAGAAAATCATTTGAGAAAATGAATCATTTAAATGAATTAGTCTGAGAAACCTAGAGAATTTATCTATTTTTTTGTTCATTGTTGAATGTCAAGACATTGATAAGGTTTTCCTTCACAGGAACATTTAACAAACTACCATATTTTGCTGTGTATAATGCACACTCATGTTTTTGGCCCAAACTTTCAGGAAAAAAAAACCTTTCATTTAAAATTTTTAAATTTAATTATTTATTTGTGTATATTTAGATACTTGTTTTTTGTATTATAAAGGAATCTTAGCATTTGTTTTAGAACATATTTTGGTAAAAGAAATTTTATGTACAAGTGCCACCCATGTATAATGTGCATGCTTATTTTTCCCTCAAAAATTTGGGTAAAAATAGTGTGCATTATACATGGCAAAATATGATAACTAGTTAATAATTCTAAAACCCTTGAAATAAAAACTCTTTTAAAAGGTGACTTTAAAAACTATAATCCTGGATAGTATAAGAATAGTTTTGTGAGGTTTAAATCCTATGTTTACATAAGATATATTTTGTGCATTTGGTCATTTTTATGGTGCTTAACATTGTTGAACTTTCAAATACGAGTTTTTATTACTGGGTAAATTGTATACATTTTCTTAGTGTGCAATTTGGGTATATTGTTGTTCCAAGGTGATCCAACTTATCTGAAAGTAGGAAGAATTCATTTGGTTCTTTTATACAAATTATACTTAAATTTTATTCCATGCAAATGTTATTATAAGCACCATAAATAGGAATACAGAATCTGAACAAGACTGGTAACAACTAGCTCAAAAGATAGTTGGCCAGGAGAAAGGACATTTATGCTCAACTATATAACAATAAAATTTCATCAACTTTTCAATGCATAATCCTCAATACTATTTTTTAAAATATATTTTTATTGAATTTGTTGGGGTTATATTGATTAACTAAATAAGTTTCAAGGGTACAATTCTCTAATACACCATCAGGATATCATATTATGTTTTCACCACCAATAGTGTAGTGTCCTTCTGTCGCCATTTAACCCCCTTTATAATTTCTACCTGCCACCAGCCCCCTTCCCTCTGGTAACCACCATGCTGATGTCTGTGTCTATGAGATCTTTTTGTGTGTGTGTTTGATCTCCTCACTTATTTTGCCCAGCCCCACAACTTATCCCTGACAGCTGTCAGTCTGTTCTCTGTATCTATGTATCTCTGTATCTTTCTATTTTTTATTTGTTTTATTTTGTTCATTGGATTCCACATATAAGTGAAATCATATGGTACTTGTTTTTCTCTGACTGGATTATTTCACTTTAGCATAATAAACTCTAGGTCCATCCATACTGTTGAAAAAGTAAGATTTCCTTTGTTTTACAGTTAAGTAGTATCCCATTGTGCAAATGTACCACATCTTTTTTATTCACTCATTTACTGATTGATGAGCACTTGGGCTGCTTCCAAATCTTGGCTATTATAAATAGTGCTTGAATGAGCATAGGGTGCATTTATTATTTCGAATCAGTGTTTCAAGTTTCTTCAGATGTATTCCAGAAGTGGAATCACAGGATCATAAGGCAGTTCCATCTTTAAATTTTTGAGGAAACTCTATACTGTTTTCAACAGTGACTGTACCAATCAGCATTCCCACCAGCAGTGTAAATGGTTCCTTTTTCTCCACATCCTCTGTGACACTTGTTTGTTGATTTATTGATAATAGCAATTCTATCATCAACCAATGTAACCTCAATAAATTCAATAAAAATATATTTTTTAAAAATAAGTATTATTGAGGATTATGGATTGAAGACTTGATGAAATTTTGTTTTTTAATAGTTTGAACATGTATCATTTCTCATTGTAGTTTTAATTTGCATTTTTCTGATGATTAGTGATGTTGAGCATCTTTTCCTATGTCTATTGGCCATCTGTATGTCCTCTTTGGAGAAGTGTCTTTTCAGGTCCTTTGCCGATTTTTTAATTGGATTTTTTTGTGTGTTGAGTTGTATAAATTTTTTATACTTTTTGGATGTTAACCCCTTATCAGGTGTATTGTTGGTGAATATGTTCTCACATTCAGTGGGTTCTTTTTCATTTTGTTGAAGGTTTCCTTTGCTGTGCAAAAACTTTTTAGTTTGACATAGTCCTACTTGTTTATTTGTTGTTTGTTCCCTTTGCCCGAGGTGAAATATCAGAAAAAATAATGCTATAAGAAATGTCTGAGATTTACTGACTATGTTTTCTTTTAAGACTTTCATGGTATTGAGACTTACATCTAAGTATTTAACCTGTTTTCAGGTTATTCTTGTGTATGGTGTAAGGAGATGGTCTAGTTTCATTTTCTTTTTGCATATATCTGTCCAGTTTTCCCAGCACAATTTATTGATTAGACTTTCTTTACCCATTGTATGTTCTTGTCTCCTTTATCAAATATTAATTGATCAAAAGGTGAAGATTTATTCTTGGGCCCTCTATTCTGTTCCATTTATCATTTTGTCTGTTTTTATGCCAGTGCCGTGTTGTTTTGATTACTGTGGCTTTGTCATATAATTTGATATCAGATAGCATGATGCCTTCAGCTTTCTTTTCTCAATACTGCTGAGGCTATTTGGGGTCTTTTATAATAATTTTAACCTCAGTATAAACAAAGAATGTGTATATTTTATCTATGTTTTTACTCATCTTCAAAATGGCCAAAGAAATAGCTATCTTACAGGATTATTAGATGGATTAAGAATGGTAGATCTAGAAAATGTCTATAATGTTTTCTGATATTTTATAAAATCTCAAAATAATGCTAATCTACTTGGCATTTTATATACTTCTTAGCTTATTGTTTCTGTCCCAAAAAATCTTTTATCGATGATAAGTCTTGGGTATACAGGAGGTAGTATAAGCTTGAATGACATTAACCTAAAACCTGATTTCAGATGAAACTTACCAAAAGCCTGATGGTGATGGATGAGAATGATGTAAAATGTCTGGAAAAAAGGTCATGTAGAATGTTCTCATGTTTAAACGGAAGGAAATTAGATATGCAGGTGAGCCACAGATATACCATTAACACAAAGCAATTTGAGATTTATTTTTAATGATAAGCAGTTGTTTTTTTCTTCTCAATGTTTCATTCATTTGAAAACTGTGTGGCAAATGAATCCTCTGAAAAATAGCATTAAATATAATTGTTATTTAAATAGTATATTAGACCTATGATCAAATAGATAAACTATAGAAATTTAAAGCTGTCAGTTCTCATTGAAATATGATAAATGGAAGTGGTAAAGAAAAAATAGAGAAAAAACCTTCTTGCGACTGAAGATCATACAGGCTTTAAAGATGAAAGGGTCATTTAGGTTAACTAGTTCATCTCACTGAGAACTTAGAACTGCATCACCCTGCATTGATTAGAATGTCTTAAAATGACAATTTACAAAAACCCAAAGGACTAGGAGCACTTGACAACATTGGTTTTGAGAGTCAGTTATATCATCTGACATTTTGCCTTTGAAATTTTTCTTAAATATACTTTTTTCACTTTCCAAGTTTCAAGTTGGTACTAAATTTATAATTTAATGTATTATAATATTAAAATAGTAGTAATAGCTAACATCAACATATATTAGTGTACAGATATGCTCTGGGGAAGGATTGGTGTTAGGAATATTACTGATCTAACCCTGAGGGAGGGAGGGAGAGAGAGAGAGAGAGAGAGAGAGAGAGAGAG